>VDFB02149394.1:0-15682 GCA_007258455.2 Sequoia sempervirens | reverse complement strand
AGCCTTTTCAGACCCATCGGGCACCTTGTCCTCTATTTTCACGAGATCACCCAAAAATCCAATTTTTTGTCCGATCTCTCGAGTGGGGAGTATATCAACATAATTCGTTCATCAGGGCAATAGTGGGGAAATTGTTGAAATCAAAAATATTTTTAAATTTGATTCAGACGGTTTATTCTTTGAGTCAACGTAACAAATACTTTTTTTTCTTCAAAGAGGGTGAAATGTAGACATGGAAAATATCTTGACATACTTGATCCTAATTACTAACAATGTTTTGTCCTGAATCATCTTCTTAGCTAAACCATCACCCTTCATCCCTTAATTAAATAAATAATTATTTATCTGATTAATTCATTCTTTCTTATTAATTAAATAAATCAATGTTATTTAATTAATCCTCTCATCTCTATTTAATTAAATAATTCACTTTATTTGATTAATCTCTAAAGAATCATTTATTAAATTAAATAAATTAAACTTTTATTTGATTTAATCTATCATCCCCCTCTTTAATTAATTAAATAAAAATTCTTTATTTAATTAAATCTAAATCACATTTCTTCTCAGCTTTGATTTAAATCAACCTAAAAATCTAAATCAAATTGTCACATCATTCAATCCCTCATTAAATTAATTAAATCCTGATTAATTTAATCCTAATCATCTTAATTTCTCTAGATTTTTGGCACTTGCATGAGAAAATACATTTAATTGATTTATTAAATCCCTATTTTCTTTCAACTTGGCATCTTTAGGGGAATATTCCTCCAAGTTTGAAAATCCCTCCAAGTGGATTTGTCCTTCCAACAATACATTCATTCCCTCTTACAGGTCCTTGTGCATTGAGCCAAGTTGCATTTAATTCATTCTTTTTCCCTCTAACATGCCATTTCATGATTTTCAAATTCCACCTTATTTCATTTATTGTGCACATTCATCAAAATGTGCTCAAGCTTCCTCCATTCACATCTTGACAAGTGGAACTTGCCCATTGGATGTTGAATGGTCCCACATTGCTTCATTTTGATGAATCCTTCATTGTATCTTTCTATAAATAGAAGGCTTTCCTTTGTATTTGATCATCCAAAATTTGAGCAAGTCTATTATACTCCATTTCATCCTCAAGCATATCCATTTTCATCCATTTTATCAAGTTTATAGTTACATTATTGTAGGTTTTCTTCATGGAGCTCAATTGACTCAATCACCAAGTGGATCAACCTTCATAAAATCACCACGAGCTTGCATAGGAGTTGGGAAAGCGGAAATTTCCATATCAAATTGGCACCAAATCCTCCATAGGATTGAGAGGTTTGCATCTTGAAATATGATCTCATTGCTTTCTTGGTTCATTTTCTTCATTTTCTTTACTATATGAGCTTTGCAAATGAATTTCATGGGGAATCTTGATTCTCACTTGCATTTGATCTATTAATATGTTTGTTTCTTATGTTTATGGGTAAAAGATTGAAGGGTTCTACATAATAATATTGTATTTGTTGCAAGGTGTGACCCTTGGTCTCCTCTTCCTATGGTAGGCATAGTCCAGTGTGACACTTGGGCTTTGTGACATGGTTTAACCACCTCCTGTGGATCTTGGATCTTGTATAAATCCAATGGTTGTATCGGGCATTAACAAGTCGATCTTTTGGTGCAACAATAACCATCTTTGCAAAATTAATTATCGAGCTTGTGGTTCCTTGTAGATCTTAACCACTTGAGGAGGATCTTGAAGTTGAATGGATGATAAGGGAGCTCCAAAGCGCTCTTGAAGATCTTGATAAAGTGGAAAGAAAAAAATATTTGAAGAGAATCTTAATGAACCAAATGAATGTGTTGGCTGAAGGAACAACTAAAAGAAATTTAAGGAAAAGAAACAAAGAATTAAGTGAGCAGCTAAAACAAGAGATAATTGGACTAAAAGGTTATAGTAGAAGAAGAGGAGAGTTGAAGAATGTCTAAATACAATTGTGGAGAACAAGTTTGATGAATGTTCTAGGTTTGAGTAGGAGATAGTAAGAAGAGTGGAACTCGAGGAAGGCTAAACTCTATATGAAAGTAATTTTAGATCCATCTCGATGAAACTTGGCGCGAGAGAAAAAAATCATGTAAAGACAAAGGTGGCTTAGGAGTTAATACCGGTGAAAGATCTAAATATGTGAAGAAGAATCAAGGAAAGAGGAAGCAAAGAAGGAATTTTACAAGAAGACCACCTATGAGATAGCCTAATGCATAGTTGTACCCCTCTTTTGATGGTGTTTTCTTTTCTTGTAACAAATATGGTCATAGACCAACTGAATGCAAGAGTAGGATAAACCAGTTTTCTGGCTCTCTTTCTAGAAAATGTTTTGAATGTGGGAAGTTTGGACATAAGGATACAAAATGTAGATCTAAAGTGAGAAAGAGTAGTCGAGTAATGAGGAACAGGTTTAATCAAGGCGTAATCAATCAATTCTTAAATGGCTACTACTATACCTGCGATAAATTTGGACACAAAGTGAATCAGTGTAGATCAAGGAATAATGGAGGTCAGATTAATTAGTAAGGTGTGATATGTTATAACTGCAACAAACCTGGACATGTATCTAGAATTTGCAAGAATAAGAAAGGAAAGAAGTCTGCTCTGGAAGAGAAGAGTGAACCAGTAATGAGGATTGACAAAGAAGAGATGAAGAAAGAAATGGATAAGGTATGGAAGAAGAAAGAAGAAGAAGAAAAACCTTAGATTCCTGATGTTTCTGTACCCTCATCTGGTACATATGACTTATTCAAAATTTAGACCTAGCATGGTCTTAGGGGGAACATTATCAGAAGATCATAAAAAATCCCTAGAAAAATGATGTGTTAGAGGCTGGAACGTGGTTGAAATGTGAAGAATGTTCATTCAAAGGTTTTGGAAAAGGAATCAAAGAAAAATATGCTGGTATAAGCATTTGCAGACCGCATTAGGTTTTTTCTGTGCTAAGTGAAGTATGTGTTTAGCAACTTTTTATGTTTTCCACATTTAATGCGCTTAGGGAAAACTAGATAGAAGTTAAGTAAAATTTTGTGATTCTTTTTGGTTAATTATGCATCTAAATTCTTTGGAAGGTTCTCTGAAGAAATCTTGAGGTGTCCTTGAAGTCTTTCTAAAGGGAATTCAAAGATTGATTCGAGTAATCTGGAAACCTTTTCTCTTATTACAAAAAGAAAGAAGAAAATTGAATAAGTTTAGGTAAATTTAAAGAAAGTAAAGAAATGGATGGTGGTTCGTGTGGTGTAACTTTTTCTAAAAGTTGAAAAGCATCTAAGAAGAATATGATCATAGGAAAATGAAAAGAATTGAACTAGGGTTGAGCGGAGTCGAATTACAGAATAGAAAAACCCTAGGGATGGGTTTACGGAGTGAATTTTCATAGATTATATATAAATAGGTTATCTTTTTCTTGTTGAAATATTTCAAGGATGGAAGCATTGTTTTGGAAAAATGCTATTTGATCTAGAAGGAAGCTATCAAAGCGATCACTGGATTATGCAACATTGGAGAACTTCCTGGAAAGAAAACTATGAGGTATAGAGATGTGGAGGAGCTAACTGGCATCAATAGAGATCTTAGAGCACTGTTGACTGATACACTTGTTATTTCGGTACATTAGGTAAGATTCGAATGTGTATCTATATAAAATTTATTTCCAAAAATCATGAAATTTCAAACTTGGTTTGTTGTTGTACATATTGCCCACATGATGGTTAAGGAGAAACAAGCAGTTTGATTTATGTAGCTTGTTACCTTAGAATTTGCTTGAAAATGTTCAAACATCATTGGTCAAGAATTATCCCTTTCATTTCAGATCCTTGCTAGTATATCTGGTGTTTTACTTTCTAAATTCTCTACTTGGAAAAGATAATGTGATGTGGGAATCTGGTATCCCTATTGGAAAGAAAATTTGCAGACATCTAGAGTCTTTGGAAGATAATGAAAATATGTGTAGATTTTATTTCTCATCTTTGCGAACAAACCCTTGCTCTGGTATATCTGCATCAAGTCGATTTGAAGTGGGCTCTTCCTCTAGAAAAAGAAAAATGGAGGTTATTATCAATGATTCCCCTTTGGAATTGAAAAAGGGAAAATAAATGACTGAAAAGATCATTGAAATTTTAGATTCAAAGGAGAAAGAATCTCTGACTGGTATTGAATCCCCTGATCCTACTAACATCTAGTCTATGATAGTTGAAGGAAACATGAAGAATATTGGTGAACTATGGAATGCTGCCTCACCTATTAACAAACTAAAAATTGATGATGCGCTGGTAGATTATCTACTTCGGAAAGGTATTTAAGTATCTATTATTTCTGATTTCTTTCCAAAAAATATGATTGAGATTGTTGAAGAAATGATGTTGTTTGAAGGTATAGAAGGATGTAAGATGGGAATCTTGGTGGAAAGGAGATGTAAAAAGGTTGTGCAGAGATTGTTTGGATTGATTGTGGAAGCAAAGAAGTGTGTTAAAGAAATTTCAGATGTTTACAAATATTTTCTTCAGTGGCCTACAGTTGTAGATAATTTCAGAAGCAGAATTGAAGCAATTGAAGCCAAGGTGAATGAAATTGGAAATAATTTTGATATATTTGAAGATAAAGAAGGGGATAAAATGATAAGAGTTTGTGAAATATAGGTTGAACTAATCATTACAAAAAGACAGAGAGATGATCTGACAAAGACCTTTTGGCTTCTTAAAGAAATTGTTGAAGTTCGGTTAGAGCATCTTTCCAGAATTCTTATTGATGCAAAAGATATTGAGAAACAATGTTCTGTTGTTGATTGGTCACCCTCTTTTACTCTGTTGGGATTATTGGAAAGTACATGCACAAAAATGGAGTTTGTTATTTTTAACTAGAAGAAGATGTATCAATTCTAAAAGAAAGGTATAAGAAGGTGTTCTAGGGGAATAATGTCATCTTCACTTAATTTCTATTTGCTTAAAAGTTATGGATTGTTGGAAGTGTTTTAAAGTTTTTGGAAATATTTTGAAATTTTGATGTCACCATGTCTACACTCATTTTTGGTGCCCTTTGCCATTGATGTCAAAGGGGGAGAGTGTTGGAGATAGTGGGGATATTTAAAAGTTTTTGAGGAAAGAAGGACAATTTTTGTACATGTTACCATCAATGAAAAAGGGGGAGATTGTTGGAAAAATGAGTAAGTTATCGATATGTTTTCATTGATGTCACCATGTTGGCAGTTTGGTTTGGTACTCTTAAACTAGTGTGTATAACTGACTTATCTTCTCTAGTGGATGATCCTATATTTTTGGTGCCTCTCTGGTATTCTAGTCCTCATTTCTCCATAGTTGAAAATTTTTGGTTGCAGTTTTGGGAAACTACTAATGGATGTTAAAGGCATGCATGGTCAGGTTATTTCACGTCCTCGTGCCCATACAATGAAGTCACATTATTCTATTGGTTGCATTGAAGACTATTTATGGCTGACTTGTTAAGATAATTTTGTTATGATACAAAAACTTATGTGTGATCTATTTTTGGTCTGAGCTGACATAATGTAACGTGCTAACGGTTAAATTTGATTTTGAAAATATTTTGTGGAGCCTACATTTGATATCTTTTATAAATGAATTGCATCTAATTAGGGTGACCTAATTGGTGCTTGCGATGGAGATCGGATATATATATATATATATATATATATATATATGGTGAACAATTTTGTGTGTGAGCGTGTGTGTGAGAAGTAGTGTAGTAAGTTTGTGTAGAAAATAGATAGAAGGAATACTGAGCGATTAATGAATGTGAAGGTGTAATCATAAAGGAAACAATTGTGAGCATCTCTGGAACTGTATCAACACATAATAGGTGCATCTTTCGAGTTCATTTTTGGGCTGTAAAGCCTTATTCTATTTGTTTAATCCTATGTAGGCAGTGAGCCTCTTGTTGGAAAATGAGTCCTTTTGTAGGTAGTGAGCCTTTGTACTTGGACAATGAGTCCTTCTTTTGGTAGTGAGCCTCTTTTGAAAATACTATATAGTGTGAGTTAACCCTCACTGTGGTTTTTCCCTTATTGGGGTTTTCACATAAAAAATATAGTGTTCATTATGTTGATTTACTTTCTGTTATTTATGTTTTACGCTCATATTCAATAAAAAAGTAGTGTGGTTGAAAATTTCATAAATGATAAATTGTTAAGTTTAACTTTGTGTGACAATTGATTCATCCCCTTTTAGTTGTCCTACGCTTTTTTATCAATTGGTATCAAAGTCGAGGTCACAGGTTCAAACCCCACACTTGCGCTGGGGGGATTGTTGCAAGCTGTGACCCTTGGTATCCTCTTCCTGTGGTAGGCGTACTCCAGCACACCACTTGGGTTTCATGACATGGTTTAATCACCTCCTTTGGATCTTGGATCATGTATAAATCTAGCAGTTGTATCGAGCATTAAGAAGTCAATCTTTTGGTGTAACAATAGCCTTCTTTTCAATAGTATTGCATTCAGGATCTATAAGAATGTTGAAGATGTTTCCTAAAGGGAACTCATTATTGTAATGCAGTAATGATTTAATGGTCATTGACTATGTGTTCAAACTATTACCAGATAGGTTACTTCATTTTGACTCTATTATAGACAAGGAAATGGTCTAGTGTTTCTCTTATGTAAACAATAGAAGGAATCACCATTAAAAATCCTAATGAATATTTTCCATTTTCAAGTTTAATTTATTAGGTTTTCAGTGTCTTGATGAATATTAATGAACACATGGGTTATGATTGGGAATGAGCCTCTTGTAACTTCTTTTTGTGTTTGAGATCAAGATTGCTTTTAATTTATCTATTCTTAGTGTTGATTCAAGGTGCAAAGGGATCATGCCTAAATGTAGTGGAATGCATAAAACATTTTATACATTCATTTGAGAGCCATCCACATGTTAGAAATCTACAATATTTTTTTAGTGCGAGTTTCATTAAATGTTCACATGTTTGAATAGGAACACCCTCCTAAGTTTTGTGGATCTCAAAGTGAAGAAGGCTAATTATATCCTTTTTCGTTGGCCTTTCTTCTCCCTAATGTGTTGATAGTGTATGGAGACCTTTATCTTAACCTCTTGATCCCTTGGTTTAGGCATTTTGTTTTTCCTTAGGATTGGGGGTTGCAAGAAAAAACACCAATAGATTGGAAACTTCGCTAGGGAGATCAAAGGAATTTCCATTTGGAAAGAGTTAGAAATTTGGTGAATCTGAACGTCTAGTTCAAATATTGAAATTTCCAAACCTATTCTTGAGGTTTTGTTGTAGATGTTTTAAATGAGTTATGTGTGACTTAGTTGTTGGAGGAAACCTAGAATGAAATTCATATTTGAAAGAGCTTCATATTATTCGAAGTTTATCCCTCTATGAAGAGAGGTGGTGACTCTGTAAAAAGAACCTAATTAAGATATGAAGAATATTTTATATCTACAAATATTTCCATTCAAGAAGGAAAATCTGTAGCAACCACAACATATCTAGGTATTTTTATATGTTTTTATTTTCATGAAGCACAATATTGTGTATGAAGAGCATATTTAAAAGTTTTGAAAAAAAATTGGTTCCCTATTGAGTGAAACTAAGCACTAAGAAAGGGAAGTAATAATGATAATTCTACATACCTTTCAGTTATAATTTGTAGCTTGTGAATTATGTTGAAGAAGTATCCTTGTTCTTAAATAAACCCACTAAAGAGATCTTAGGTGTAGATGCATTTGAGTTATGCATTTTAATATTTTAAGGTCATGATGAAAGAAAGAAATAGGGTAGTGAATGATCAACTATAGAGTTGATATTTGAATTTTGTGAAAGTTGTAAGAAAATGTATCATCCATTTGTATATCCCTATGGGGTTTTGGATGTGAACATGCAAGGCATGCAACCCCTGTCATGTCATCAAAGAAATTTCTCTATTGAAAGATATAGAGCAATAAATTTTAATGGTCTTCAAGGTTTCCCAAACCATATTCCTATTGAAGTTAGGAAATAGTTGCCAAAATTTAAAGGGAAAAGCTCAAGATCAGCATGTAGAAATTTGTAAACATTCATGGAATTGATGGGAGATTATGAGATAAGTCATGAAGATGTTGTCATGAAGTTATTTGTTTAATCTCTAGAGGAAGATGTTAGAGATTGGTTTTCATATTTGTCATCATGTTCCATCTCCTCATGGAATGAGTTCACGACAACAATCATAGAACAATTTGGTAAAAGAATTGATCCAAGTTTAGTGAGATAAAAATTTATGATAATCTAGAAAGAAGAAGAAGAGTTAGTCCCAACTTTCAATCTTGAATTTGCAAAAAAACTAGGTGACATTCCTGAAAGTATAAGACCAAATAATTCATTGTGCTTCTTTGTTTACCTTGGTGCATTTGATGAAGAAATGAGCTATCTGTTAAGAGATAAAGATCCCACAAAACTTCATCATGCATACTAAATTACCATGGATATTGAATAGACTAAAAATATTCAATGATAAAGGGATACATGGTTGCAAGTGTTGGTTATCCTATAACACCTCATCCAAATGAAATTCATGGATCAAACAATATAAATTATTTTCAAGATGATAATTCTTAGTGTTGTTCTAATTTTTCCATCATTACAACATGCAAATCATAGTGAATTCCAAGCAGGGCATAAATAAACTTTGAGAAGTGTTGATCCTATATCTTTTGTTAAAGAATTTTTTGACATGAAGAGGTACAAGGAAGAATCACCATATGATTTCTTTACAAGATTTTTGGATTCCTTGCTGAAGGTCCCAAAAAAATGTAGACTTGAGGATTCAACGTGCATTGATTTGTTTTGTGAAATTAATGAGTCAGGGATGAGTAACTTGACAAAAGAATTGTAAACTCATATTTTTGATCAGGTACTTGATTAGATAGAGATTATTGAAGGATCCCGATGTGATTATGCACAAAATATGATTTCCTATATTGATGACAACGGTTCTCCTATTGAGAAAAATCAGAACACAATGCACATAACAGAAAAGAGTATCAGGAAATGAAAATACATCTTGTGTAAATAAGGACAATGGTTGGAATCAGACAACAAGAAGCATATATATAGATCAATATAATAGTGATGAAGATAAAGAAACATGGTATGATGACAAAATAGACATGCAAGAAACCTCTCCTTGTAATATCTATGTTAATGAAGAACTAAAAGATATGCAATATGCCATTCTATGTCAATTTTTGATAAATGACAATAGTGTAAGTGATGAAGATATCTCATTGCAAATCAATGGTCATGATATTGCAACTAAAAATTTAAGCATTAATTATGAAAATTATGAGCATAGTTTATGCAGTGATGAGTTTTTTTAGTGATGAACATCATGATGACAATGAAGTTAGTGATTTTTTTTTTAGGATTATGAATTATTCTATAAAGATGATCTAAAGGTGCCTTCTTCATATAAAGGATGCAATGATGTAAATGCTGATGAAGTCGTGCTTGTTCATAAGTGAGTGAATAAATTTCATTTGATGAGTACCTAGAATGTAGTTCAACTTCTATATCAATGGAGCATACTAACTCTATGACTAATGATGACTTTGAAGATAAAAATTTGTGTGTTCAGTACCTAGAGCCTAAGCACGGTGTTAGAGATGATAAGGATGTTGATGGTGCTCATTATGATTATAATGATCATGATTATGTGCCTGCTACTTGTGACTACTCATGTGAAGTAGAGATGGAAATGTTTGTGACACATGAAGAGGATTTTGATGTGCATAATATTTGGAAATGTGTTGATTCATATATATATGTGGAGCCACTAGCTGATGAAAATAATAATGATATGGAATATGTTGTTCCTTTATAGAAATGGACATATTTTCATTTAATGAAGAGTGCATTGGTGTGAACAATAATGAAGATGCTTGTTCAATTGTTAATGAACAACTTTCACATTACAATGAATCTTCAACATTTTGGTGAACACACCTATCAATTTATGATGCACATGAAGTTGTGAACACAAATGAATGTCTTTCTGATGACCCTTTTAGTTCTCAAATGTTTGAGCCTTTATTTGAACATTTCATTTGGAATTGCATAATGGTCTAAAGATGAGTTTGAAATCATGTATAAACTTGAGATGGAAGTGTTTGTTGATGCATGGGATGCTCATAGGAATGTTGTTTCTTGTGATAACCTTGATTTGAATGATGACAATGATGCTATGGATTTTGATGAATATTATTTTTAGAGATCACTAGGATATGTGATAGTGTGGCTCATTTGCAATGCTCAAATGAATGTCACTACCAATATAATGCAAGTTAGTTTGAGCATATGCCTGTATGAACACTTTTTGTTCATCACACAAATTGAGTTCTTGTTTGCCATGGGACAAAAATTAGAGGATGACTCCAAGGTTTTATATGAGTCTTTTATTCAATCTGATTTCTTGAACATGGAGCTATAACTTGACTTCAACATTTGAATCAAGGCATATGCTTCTAGATGGAACTATTGAACAAAGTGTTTATGAAAATTTCATGTTTAATACGCAAACTAAATATGATGTTAAAGTTTATGAAGTCAATGGTCAAGTGGACTATGAATGTTTTCAAATTTTAGTTCAATTGGAAGAGAATTTAGTGGAACATGGAAATGAGTTGGATACGGTAAAATGTCACAATGATTATGGATTTCAGTTAGTGTCTGATTGCAAATTTTAGATTGACAGAATTAATGGTGACATTAGAAAGCATAGTGATATGGTTAAGCATGCCAGTGTTGATGTTGGTTCTTAGGTATATAATAACAATGTTTTCAGACTTGGCCTAGATAAAACAATAGAGAACAAAGTTTTTGACAAAGATAAATAGTGGTTCTACATTTTTAGGAGCCTAGGGCCACCAAATGAAGTTTGAAAAATGGTTTCAATGCAACATAAAGGATAGGTTCTAGAGCACCCAATGGATTTGGCCCTTGGTCTACTCCCCAGAGATCTAGAATCTCACCATGCCTACACAGGGAATACATCCATGAAAATGAGCCACTGATAGCACCATCAAATTTTACAAATTTAAAATGCCCATCTCTTTTCAATGTGTCGACAGAGCTTAGGTCAACATGTTGCTAAATCTACCTCAGAGCCCATCTTCGCCAATTAAAATTTTGTAACTCAAAGTTCATCTTGCAAATTCACATGGTAGAATGTTTTTTGGTACATATGGTAATACGCCTACTCAGTTTTGTGCCCCTTGGATTGGTTTTGATGGGCTATTTAATGCTTTTTTTACTACAACCGAGCTAAATTTGGTGTTCTAGAAAGTTGAAAATTTCACAATTCTGAAGGCAACCCATTTCTTGTTTTGGTCTTAAACATATTTAGATCAATTTTCATAGAAAATGGATGCCATGTGATACATTTTAAGCTATTTCAGTTACAACAAACACATCTAGTGAGCTAGTTTACAAAGGAGGTACCTTATTTTTCATTGTTGGGTAAAATCTAATTTAAAACCTACGTTTTAAATAGTTTATTATGGCTGCTTGCAAAAAATCTCAGCTCTAGGGGTTCTCATTTGCGTGCAGTGAATTTCCTTCATTTGGGCAGCAAGAGAAATTAAATTCCCCCCTTTTTCCCAGTGTTTCAAAAACTAATGTTTAAGATATTTTAAATATTTTAAATGTTGTTGTAGTCCAAATGCACATGCACATACACTAATAAACCTTTACAATAGTTTTATTTTCTTTGTAAAGCCTTGCCTTCTAGTGCACAACAACTCTTTTTATCGTCAGCAAAAGCTAGCAAGAAAGCAGGGAGAAGAGAGGGAGATGTAGGGAAAGTAAATGATGGAATTTTAAAATATTTTAGATGTACCAATGTGTTTTAATGTTTTTTTCTCATTGTTGCCCACAATGTTTTAAAGGAGAGCAATTTTGGCAACATTTTCTACAATTTTTTGTTGCTAGTAACATTAAAAATGCCTAAAAATGATTCCTCATGCCATGGAAATCATTCTCTTGTTGATTTGAGGAGTTTTTCTACCCACCACTACCAAAAATGATCTACAATGAACATCTCTTGGAGCTTAAAAAAAATGTGGTCACGTTTTTGGGTTTTAAGCTAAATTTTAATGTAATTATGGGCTGCAAAATGGTGTTTTTTTCCTTCCAAAAGGTGCATGGACCTTTTCTCACACATGGGTAGTGGTTTTGGCCATGAATTACATATTTTTTTAACATAGGTAAGCTCAAATGACATATGAAAGGTGCATAAATTTCCTAGTAGCCAAAGAAATGTATGAATTTACATTTTCAGATATAATGTGAATGGTTTTCACCACCACATGCCTAGGTTAAAATAAAGCTTAGTATTTAGTTGAAGACAAAATGAAATTGGTAATTATAGGTGAATGTGAGTCAATTTTAGGAAGAATGCACAGAAAGATGGATTTCAGACCAAATGTTTGCAAAAATGTCAAACTATTTGCAATATAAAATGAGGTCTCCAGAATGTTAAAATGTATGATTAAACCATATATTGAAAAGCTAGCAGTGAAGTTAACAGTATATTGGTAAAGATTTTACCTACAGTGAAAAATGGAAACTGAGTAAGTGGATTTTGACCTATTGATGCGGATGTTAGTTACACACTGACAAATAGATAAATTCTCACAGAAACACCCTAGGAACTTATCTTTATTGAAAGATTGCATTGGGAAAACCTAAATCTAATGATTAGGTGCAAGAAGTTGGGTCCACAAAATATTCAAAAAGTGGAAGTGTTTTTCCTAATTTTCAGAGTTTGTTACAATTGGACTTAAAATTTGAAGCACTTACACATTGAATCTTTAAACATTTCAGTAATATGAAATTTAGTATTTTGAGTCTTGTTTTCAAATATGTAATTTATTCTAATACCCAGATGATACAAAATAATTTTTAATACGCATGTATAAAAGCCACTTTTTAAAAGTCACTTTTTTAGGGCCATACCATGCACGTGTACAAGCATCATAATTTGACATAAATAAAAGTATTTTTCTAATTCCTTTTGGGGAAAGACGTATATTATAATGAATATTGATGATATTTTTTATAATTTTTTCACAATATTTTTTTATTTATGAATTTTTTATTCGCCCTAATTTTTGGTTTTTAAAACCCTCGTGTACGGACACCATAGCTTGACCTAAACTTATCATTTTTTGAATTTTCTTTTTTTTCATTGTGTAAGGAATTGTTCATAGATTGATGCCATATAATTTTTTTAACAATAAAATTAACAAATCAAAATTTATAAAAAAAATGAAAACCTAGCATTTTGAGTTTATGGACTTGTTTCCTCATAAATTAATTAAAAAATAGAAAAATTAATCAAATGATAAATTTTTTTACATATTTAAAAACTAGACGTTGTCATATATAATGGGTTTTAATTTCATAAAATAATTTTAAAGAAAACCTCATTAGCTATATTACCAAAGTTTTTTCTCTTGAAATTATCATGACCTTGTACTTGCAGGTCTAAGCCTGAGTGTTGGGTTACCATTCCTTTTTTGAGCCTAAATCTAAATGAAAAACATGTATTGTGAGTTCCAAAACTTTTGAAAAAATTACCCACATCAAAATGGGTACCTATTTTCAAAAATGAACGGGTATTTGTTTTAAAGCTGAAAAAATGACACTTCCCTTGAATGTGGACCCAACTTCTTGCACTTACCCTAATGCTAACTCAACTTATTCCCAAGGCTTGTTTACATTAAGTATTGACACGCTAGGTTCACTCAGGGTTCATTGTGATAATGTAGTTAAACACGAGGGATATACGGTTTGTAAGGTATCAAAAGGTACCATTTAAAGATATGCAAATAATCTCAGTCCAAAAATTTAATAACTTCATGAATTCAACAAATTTGCAACAATATTCTATGAAATTTAGACAAATTGCATTTATCCAAGTAGATTCATCTTTATGCATTCAACAATTTCATGGAGTCAAAAGATTTGAAATTAAAACTCCATGTATTCATTATTTTTTTGGAACATTTTCTGAAATCTAAACATCTATTCAAAAATAAAGCATAAAAAAATTACTGAAATGTAAAATTTCTCATAGGTATTATCCACACATGCCTTAAGAAATAACCAAACTAGAGCAAACCATTCCATACATCACTAGATTGCATCACAGATACACACAAAATGATGCATGATTTTAAAGAAAAGGGGGATTATTTTCCACTAGATAGTGTCAGTATGCACCCTTAAATGGTGCAACACGTAGTCTTGTCCGATAGGAACAAAAAATCAGCTACGTAAGATTTCATATCAGGAAATAAATTTGAAATTGGCTCTAATATTGATTAAATTCTAATGAAATATACAATTCTTCAATCTAGAATGGAACAAAAGGTAGGAAAAAGAACAAAAATTGAAATTTTTTTGGTTCTCTAACATCCACAAATTTTGAACTTAAAATAAAAATAAAGCAACAAATAACCTTTTATAGAAACAAGGCCCTAATGAGTTTAAAATTATTCCATCAAAGAGAATAAGAAAATAAAATTAAAATGTAGCACATGGAAGGTGATAGTTGTCATCAAAACATTCTAGGAAAAGTCAAAATACTTTGACTTCTTCATGAGCATCAATCTTCAACGTCAGATTCTAGCTCATAAATACTTCACATAAAACATGATTTTTTGTACATATCCAAAATATTTGGGACTACCAATCTTAACCAGGACTGGTAACAAACCTACCAAATTAACTTCAAAACTATATCAGCACAAAAAAATTCCAATATCCAGTATCTGATCATCTATTTTTCTTCATTGAACTCTGAGACCGAGGACTCATCTTCTCCCTTCCTTTATTGATATTCTCAAAAACTGACCAACACTTGCTGAATATGCTCCTTGAAACTTCTTGAATCACTTTCCAACTATACTTAAGCCTAGCATAATATTTTGATATTTGAATGATATTTTCATTTATCTGTCTCATTTCCACTTCATATTTAACCATAGCATTCGTACACTTTATAATTTCATCTATAGCCTCTTGACTTAATGAGTGAACAGGATCCTTAGTCACCCTTTCAAGAAATTTCTTGAAATATTTTACCTCTTTACCTCCCTTTCCTAAAGTTCGGGGTTCACAACTTCATTGTGCTAACATTTCAATAAAAAATTCATCTCTATCAATAAACTTCTTGCATCTCTCAGTGACCTTTTCAAATCCTTCTACACATTGTAGTAAAGTGTCACTTTTCCCATTCACTTATTTTCTCCATTTTTCAAATACTAGAACTTCTTGTTCTTTGGTTATGTTTTCATTCACCAACTCTCGGACATCTATCTGAATGAGATATTTTAACTTTTTCCTTTCTGAACCAATATGTTCTTAGTGAAATCCACATTCTCCTTTTAGTCTTTTAGATTTGTCACACCAAAAGTATGCCTCCTTATGTTTCCCAATTGCATCTTTGATTAACTATTCTCCTTGCATCACTAGGTACTCCATCTAGTCTTTGAATATCCTTAACTTATGGTGAAGATTTGTAATATAATCTACCTACTCCTCAGACATAAGTACCATATTTTTGGACAATTCAATATGCATTTGATCAGATTGGGCTAGCAACTTGATAAACCTTCCAAGAAGGCAATCCACTCC
>VDFB02149393.1:0-30941 GCA_007258455.2 Sequoia sempervirens | reverse complement strand
TGACCTCATTATGATGCTGAGCAGAGTTGGTGGTTGCCCACATTCATTTATTTTCGAGCCTTGGATGTTTTACTACATCAACCTCGTGCTGGAAGGGAAAGATTACGTCAACTGGGCTGTGATGATCAGTGACAACTTGCACGAGCAGCTCCTGAGCCTGAGAAGGACGAAGACGTTTTATATGAGCTCTTACATCATCTACATGCTGGCTCGTATGACGAAGTACAGAGGGATCTCTTACAAGGAACCTGTTGGTTGTGGCTCCCACCAATTCAAGATCCATGACGCTTGTCCGCAGTTGCACCTGGCAAGTACCACTCACTACAAGCGTGTCAACGATGCCTTCACCATGCATATCACGAGATTGCTTCAGGAGCGGTTACATCACAGAATCTCGAGGGAAGCCCAAGAGTTGATTGAAAGGTATGGGTGCTGGTTCATACAATTTCCGAAATTTTCTTACATAAGGCTGCAAGGTTTTTCATCGTACCCATATAGGCTGCCTAAGTACCCAACCGATAGAATATTGATGCTAGAGATATCTAAGCAATTGCTCGCCTATGATAAAATTCAAAAGAAGAAGAAGAAGGGAGGTATTGAATTCCCAATTGTCATGGGCAACTCGGATGAAGTGTGTCCTTTAATACAGGCAGCCAGAGAAGCTGAGAGTGAGCTTCAATTTTATCATTTCTCATATCACACCAGCCGACAGCACTATGATCCGCATCATAATGTCAAATGGGTACTATCAAAGGAATTCAAACACAAGGCAAATATTGAGGAATATTGGGCTGATGCAGCTGATGAGATTGAAGTCAGGAAAATAATGTTCTCTCGGTTGCATATTACTTTGATCAGGGAGTGTGAAGTTGTCCCGGTTCCAGACCAGGTGAATGAGGATATGGACGTTGTCCATCCTGATTATGCAGCAGTGAGAGATACTCCACTTCCGCTCCCAGATTGGTCAGAACCAGAGGTTGCTGACTTGGACACACTTTCTATTCCGGTCCTGACATTTACTAGGGCATGGGTTGATAGGCGTGTAAGCAGGTTGAAGAGTAGGTCAATTGCTTGGACTTACAATTTGATGGGAGATCACAGGACACCCACCACTGGCAGAAAGAAACAGATCACACGAGGCCCAGAGTCCAAAAAGAAAGAGCTAGTTCGACAGGAGCCTGTTCAGCCGGAACCTCCACGAGTTGCAGTTGAAACACCCACACCATTGGAGACACGTTCTCCAAGTATACAGGAGGTTTCCTTGTTTGCTGATCAGAGGAATGCACTGAATCAGGTGCAAGTGGTACAAGATAATAATCAGCCTCCACGGAGAGAGTCAGTTGGCCAAAGCGTCAACGCACCTGGTAGGGTTGATCAGCGGGATGATGAGGGGACTATTACTGACCCTCAGTTTCAGCAGGAGTTAGAGGCGGCTATGGAAAATGATTATGATGATATAGTTTCAGGAGACACTCAGCCACTCGAGGACGATGAGCCTCGCCAGAATGATGTAGAGGTTGAGCAAGTTCGAGAAGTAGAGGCACAAGAGCAGCAGCCCTTCGATATACAGTACAATGTGCCTGATTGGCTTAAGGAAAGGATGAGAAGGAGCCCCAGCGAGGAAATTGATCCAGCAGTTGAAATGGAAGAGTTCTTGAACAGGATCAGTGCACCTCCACAGAAGAAGAAAGCAAGAAAATTTTCGAAGATCTCCACTGAAGAGGATGGCTTTCGCACTCTTCACGTTGCTGTGCCTCAAGTTGATTGTGACCGAAATGAAGCAGTGCCTAAGAATTATGTGGTCACGACTTTGGATTTAGGACGCCCCACTGGTGCACAGATTGTAGAGGAGTGTGATAACTCCTACCTCGCCCTCAAAGATAGGTTATTCAAGAAGGAAGGAAAGTATAAAAAGTTGAAAAGAGAACACAAGGCTTTAATTGGATATGTGCAGCAGTTGTCTCGTTCTCGTGGGCAGGATATTCCAGTGATAGAGCCTCCAACAGAGATACCTAGAGAGACCATCAGTGGATTGATGGAGTTAGGAAAGATGGCACAGGAAGCGGATAAGTGGGTCACAGGAGTTCGTGCTGAGACCGAAAAGTTTATGGAGGACCTTGCTTTTGCTTTTCAGCAGGCCTCTAGTATTTTGGCACGGATGGAGGCAGTTGATCATGCTTGGGGAGATGCTTCTATCTATCAGAGTAAAGTAATTCAGCGTCTTGAGGCATTGAGGCATGTTCCGTTGCGATTGCTGATTGATGGAGGTGTCATTCAGGAGAATGACAGGTATGACTTCTCCAGATGGTATTCTTTAGCGATCACGGGACGAGGTTTCTTCGACGCAGCACAGGCGGATTCAACCAGGATACATAGGGCCATGGCCAATATCATCGATGGAGTTCAAAATACCTTTGAGGCCATATTTGCTAGGCGGTTGAGTCCAGAGGAGGTAAATTTTGATAATTTGAGGGGTAGGCTGGTGCCTTTCTTTTCAGAAGTGAAGACCTTTGTACAAGATGATTTTGAGAATACTTCTACTTTCTCCACCTTGATTTAGAGCACGCAGGATTCTTTAGTGGCTTGGAGAAAATATTGTACAAGGCATGAGCATTCAGTCACAGTGTTAGAGTTTCAGCTAGATTGCATTCCACCTATTTCAGTTCAGGAAGTTGAGGCTGTACTTGGCAGATTCGTTGAGTTCGCAGCCAGAGAGAAGGCAGGTGGGAATGCACTACTGGACGAGGATCTTCTAGAAGACTAATTGTGGGCATTTATTGCCTTTACTATTTTTGGGAGTGAGTGGGAATCTTTGTTCATTTAATGCACCACTCCCCATTCTGGCAGTTTTTAGGGTTAGGGCTGAGGTGGCTTAATTTTGGCCACTCTATTGATTGTAACCCTAGCCGTCTTTTGGACTGGGCTAGCTATATAAAGGGGGAGTCCCCCTCATTTGTATTTCATTAGACATTAGAAGTAGAGATTAGAGTTGAGTTAGAGCTTAGAGGCTAGAGAGTAGAGCATTGTAGACATTTTGCATAGTGTGGAGAAGAAAGAAAGTTTTCCCTTTGAAAACTTTTGTGGAGATTGTCGTGTAACACTTTCATGATAATAGATCTTTTCATTGATGGTGGAATTCGTCTTGTCATGAATAGCTAGCAAGGTCTCTTCTTCCTTTCGAATCCAAGTAGTATAATTTTTATCTCATGCAAGTAGTTTACTTTGATGTGTGGTGTTTTATTGAGGTAGCTTCACTTTATTCCATACCACTAGCGGCTTGTTGATGATAAGTTCGCCTTGCGTGGTCGACTGGAAATTATCTTGAGTTTAACTTCGATTGTGATTTGTATACTTATATGCGTCATTCTGATGGTGTATGTATGCTAAGTTATAATTTGAACATCTTTTGCTATCCCTTTGAAGATTGCACCAATTTTACTGATGCTGTCCGCCGTGAGGCTAAGTGAAATTCGGTTGAAGTCTATTGAAATTAAGCTCCACATATCCTGCATTTAGAATAGAACATAAGTTTCTTAGGTCTTACACTCATTTACTTTCCATACATTTCTGATTAGCTTTAGGAAAACAAGCTATATTGCCAAATCATACATGCAAGAATCCCTTCAAATCATATACCGGCTGTTAACTGCAAGAAGTCTGAACAATTGTGTAAGTCCCCTCGTAAGAACACAGCAATACACATCAACCAACTGAGGGTATTCTAAGTATTCGGAACCTTGGAGTTGAACGTGTGATCTATCTCGCAATCTTAGCACACGGAATACTTTGATCAAGAGAGAACGGAGTAGCCTTCAAACTATTTTGTTCTTCGGCTGATTGGTGAAGTCACAAAAATCGCATCAACAAGACATCAGTTAACTGGATGCCTTTTCCAAGTTAACTCGCTGTCCCACCTTTTATGCATGTCTATTTTTGGAGACACCTTTGTACAGTGGAGTTCTATTTAGTTTTAGAATCAGTTAATTGAAGTAGTCTTTCTAGTTAACTGTTAGTTACATTTGTTTAGATATAGGAATAAATCTTGTTGATTGGCAAGAACTCAATGTTAATTCAAGGAGATTTTAGGGTTGCCTACTCCTTTGAGTATCTATAAATAAGAGCAACCTTTGCTCCTTAGTTTTTAACTGTACTTCATTGTAGCAAAATGCTGAGCTTGAGAGCCTTTGACTTTGTTACTTAGTACATGTTCTTGAACCATACTTGTGATAAAGAAACACTAAGCTATTTTTGCTTGCATTCTTGTTGTTCATGTTCTTGTGTTCAATATTTGTTCCAGTGTTATTTGGTTGATCGTATCTTGTATGATTGTCCTCTTTCATACCATTTACTGTCCCAAAAGTGTAATCATTGATTGAGTTTTAGAAAATAAATCAAAAGAGCAATGGGCCTTTGATCCGAAGTTTCAAGATCTTTCAATATTTGTTGTTTCTATAATCTTTGTTTTGATCTACACCTCGAAAGAGCAATGAGCCTTCGAGGGAATTTGGAGATTTAGTTTATCGTTTGTTGTTTTGTCCTTATAATCTTTATTTTAGCCTACACCTCGAAAAGAGCAATGAGCCTTCGAGGGAATCTTGAGATCTAGATTATTGTTTGATGTTTTACTTTCATGAACTCTATTTTCAATGTACATCTGAAAGAGCAATGAGCCTTCAGATGCATTCTGAGAACCAGTTTGTCTAAGTTACCCAAATCACTCCCCGTTACTTCTAAATCCTCTCGCTCTGAATTTACTTGAGGAGATAGAAGCATTATAAATTTAGGCTTAGTTGTAGTTGAGATTACGAAACCAGAGAAAACCTCAGCTGCAATGCTAAAGAGTTTTTTAAACCTTGTGCTCTCAGGTGAGTTAAAAAGATAGGAATTTAGTTTACATTTCTTTTTACACAAAATCAGCAAAAGAGGGAGCTTCCCCTCCTAATTTGAAGAGCAGTTTATATGTGCATAGCTGTCTGTTTCCAATATGCACTCTAGAGGTGCGAATTGAAACACCAACATAATGAATGTCTCATCAAGCATGAACACCGAGTTTGTGTAGTCATTGGTAGGCTGGGTTCATTGCTTGGTACAAGTATACTATCCATACTATAAAAACAAGCTAATTTTTTAATTGTCAAGTTAACTTGATCAACTTCCCTCCACTAGAACTATTGATGTCATTATGGACTAAAAAAAATTATGCACAAATGATCTAGGTGTGGACTCAAGCATAGAATGAGGATGGGGACAGATATGCAAATCACACAATCTAAATTATTGTGTAGAATAGAGGATGATCCTTGAGGAGGCTGACTTTGCAAGGCATACTTGGTCACAATCAATGGAGATATTGATTGCTCGTTGGCATCCTTCACATTGTCAATGTTGAAAGTGCCATTTACTCCTTGTGCTTTAGTAGTGTATTCTCAAGGTCTTGTTCCTCCTTCCTCATCTTCTTTACTTCTCTCCTGAAGATTTATGCTTAGTATCATATTCCTAAGGTTTCACCATTGATTTACCCCATGAATCTGTGTATCATAAGAGAGATGTAGAGTTAACCCTCCTAGCTTCTTTGCATCCCACCACTATGTCTAGTATGGTCAATGGCATGAAGGGCTTTATAGAATCTCTTCCTTTCTAGTTGCAAGAATTCCTTTATGTGCAAGGCAACTATAAATCTTTCCCTTTGATAATCCTTACATTGACTTGGATGACCATATGGGCATATGTGTTGAATTTTCCTTCTTGAGTGGCTTGGAAGTGATCATGTCCATAAAACACTATCATTTGTTGGTTGCTAGGAGTGTTTTTTTCCATTATTTTCCTATCTAGACAAGCCAGGTCTACAATACTAGTGTCTTGTTTATGTCTTCACAACTAGATCACCATCCATAGAACTTCAAAAACTCCATGAAAGTAGACTTGTTTGAGGGACATAATAACATTAACACCTCCTGAGGAGAGCATTGACATTCTAGTGCCTTTATCATAACTCTTAACCAATTTTGCTAGCGATATGAATTGCAACTTAGAATAATCAAGCATTGCTAGAATTCATTCTATCTTGGCCTCTTTTAGTGCAATCTTCAACTTCTTGTCCTTAGGTGCCTTAGCCCACCACTTTCTACATTTGTCTCTAGCAAGGAGTTGCAAAGTCAAGAGTCTCTAGAGTTAGATTTTGTTCCTTTCCCTTCTCTCCTGAAGCCTTTTGTGGTGTTGAGAGTTTCTATTTTGTCACAACCATAGTCAATAACATCATTTTCTCTAGTCTTTCTTTCCTACTTGAGAATTTCAAACCTACAATTTGTGCAAAGAGTACCTAGGAGTAAATTCTTATCAATTCGAGGTGGCAACAAGGTTGAAAATGGAGTAATCCTCCTATGCTGTTGAAAATCCAAAGTTGCATGTGATTGATAGATCAAAGAAGATCCCTTCCTCTGTAGAGGCAAGGATAGTGTGGAGAACAATGAAGCAATAAGGATCATCAAAATAAATCTGAGGCTAAAAGGGATCCATTGGTGTTGGGCCCTTGAGCGCCTATTTCCCTTATCACACCTAGTAAACAAGGCCTTGTGGGTGGGATTCATGGCATGGCTAGGAAAACAATGCATGTGAGATTTGGATCTCAATATAATTGAAAAAATGGAGATTATACATGTAATGTCCCTTTCCCAGTGATCACTCTAGGAGGATTAATAGCCTATTTAATTCCTGTAGGCTATAGTTGGATAAAGGGAATTGGTTAATTTAATTATTTAATGTTGCCTGGTGGAAAAAATACATTTATAAGGTAATATTAAATAATTAGATTAAGTAGTGTTATAAAGTGAGTTTGGGGAAATACTAAACAAGTACTTTATAGTCACTTTATTTCATTTTATGAGCGGGAAAAGTGCAATGCATATTTAAAGTGAAGTTGGAAGCTCATTTGCATTATGCTTGCTTATTTTCTTTAATTGACAATTTGAGAAGCTTTTCAAAATTCTTGGCTTTGGGACGAAAACCCTAGGGCGATTGGGTTCGGTGGTGAGACTAATCCACCCTAGTCAGTCAAGTTGGAGAGATCACACAGGTCTTTCATAGGTATTCAATATTGCCAAATTTGTGAGTTTCCTTTGGAGACAAATTTGAGAGTTAACATATTACTTGCATTTGGAGGTTGAGATATATTCAGGTTGGGCGATTTGCATGGTTGAACATATTGCTTGTTGATTTATATTGAGGCGTCCATATTGCTGGGTGGATATAGTGGACTCCATATTTCAGACTGAGCGATACATATTGAAGGATGCGCATTATGTATGCGGGCGATTTTGGACTGATTGAAGGCGTTGGATGTTATCTTGGTCTAGGTGTGTGATTCCTATAGTTGGTTATACATCTGTCCAGTTACCTTACCATTCTTCGAGAGGTGTTTCAATATTCCAAGGGGTCGTGAGCCTTTGCCAAGGGTGTGGGATTTGGAGAAGGGCATGGGTCTCCCTAAACTTATTGTTGCTACCTCTGTTGGCCGTGATTAATATGTTGGGCGTGTGTGTGTGGACCAGGCACGGCTTCCTATAGGTGGACACTTGCCACACAAGCTGCCAATCCCTTCTTGCAGTAGTGGCGACTTCATACCAGGTGTAGCACTTCATAAGGGGACTGTTTATACCTAGAAGTCTAAAAAAATGGTATTTCATTACTTAGAACTGTATGCTAAATATCTGATATAAAGTGTTGTTATTACTGTTGAACATAAATTCTATTGTTGTTGGGGGCATGTCCATTCTGGGTGCTTTGGGTGAACGTATAAACTGAAGTAATGCAACGTTTGGGGCAGTTTAACTTTTGTGTATTAATCTTTAAATATTTATGGTGAATTTACTTGCATTGTATCTTTGCAATTCCAAAAACAATTGGTATTATTTCCATTTGCTGTGCATATTAAATGTTTGACAAAATGTTCACATGTCAAACTAGAAAATAAATCGTAAAAATATCATGCAATACAAGAGGGGATTTTACAATACATAAAAGGGCTTTGTAGAAGCCAAGTCTTTGGCAAGCCAAATGCACAAGTCAAATATTGTCTTTTTTCTGGGGAGCATCCTATATTGTCTCTTGGACATGAGGTCCTATGTGAGGAAGAAAAAATTTGAAAAGAGGGTTAATTTGTAGATTTCATGCTTTTTCGCCAATATTAGATCTTCATGCTTTGAATCATGAAAACTTGGACAAATGTTTTTAAAGGTAATATGTATATCTTTATGAGTGGTCAAAGTTTTCTTTACTGCCATGTGAGAAATTAGAGGATTGGTCATATAATTTAGAGAATGGGTCATTGTTTTAGGATAAGAGTGTTTTACTTTTTAAGCCATGGCTTCCTGCTTTTAATATGATGATAGACATTTCCAGTAATATTTGTTTGGATAAGAGTGTTGGGTAGATGCTTATTTTCAGCAGATTAGAATCATGTTAGGGGAGTTCTTGTCTATTGATCCATATACAAATAATCTTATCCACTTGACATTAGCAAGGCTACATGTAGAATTAGATATCTCAAAGGGGTTGCTAGACAGGATATGGTTAAAAGTGGAATATTGGATTTGGAAGTAGGTTAAATTATGAAAATATTACGTTCCATTGCAGAAGATGCTTTAAGGTGAGTCCTATTGTTGTTGAGTACAAAATGCAAAAACCTAAATTGTTAAAGCAGGTTACATGGTGGCAAGGATTTTTTAGAATTAAGCAAAAAACCAAATTCTTACAGTATGCAGGGTATTGCATGTTTAGTCCCTATGCAAGCAATAGCATATGTTACCAACAATAGGCTGCCATGTGGCAGTAGTGCAACCCTGCACGTAGTTTTGCCACTCCAATCATTGCCAATTGAAAACCGACAAAAGAATCTCAACAAAATATTTTGTCATTAATTATCTTTCAATAGTGGAAAACCACCAAATTTGTTACAAAACAACTCTTGCACCCTATCAATGGTTTTTAGGTTTGGAACAATGGTTTTGTGTGTATGAAAGCAGTTTTCAAATAGCTCAACGACAGTTTTGTAGACGAAGGGAATTTTCTATCCAAACAGAGCATTCCACCACTCCAGTGTTCTGACATCAATGTGATGTCAATATATAATGTTCCCTTTTTAGCCCTAAGCTTTTTAGTGACCATTAGCCTATTTCCAGAGTCCCATAGGCTATTTAGAGGCGTTTCAGGGGATTCCAAGATCCTTTCCAGGATTTTTAGGGTGTTTTTGCAGAGGGTTGCCAGAGTGTTTGTAATGTACTAACCCTTCCATAAAGTAAAAATTTCTTAATTTACACCAATCGAGTAAATAAACAAGTAACAAATCCATTGCAATAAAATTTTTCTTTTCTTTTATTGATTATTTCCAATCAAGATACAAAACATATTTTAACATGTATTCTGTTTCTTTTCATATAAACATCAAAGTATGAAAACATACAAATACATACATAGATCATAGAGCTTTAGAACAAATAGTTGTAAGACGTTCCAGGATCCTTCCTTTCAAATCTTGGTTCTTCTGTCGCCTGCTGTGTAGGAGAAGCATCACTCAGACGGTTTTCCGCCAACCACGAACTCTTAATGTGGTTCCCCACACATCTATCATTCAATAGATGGCCCTTCCCTTCGACGAAGAGATTGGTAGAGTAACCGATAATGACAACCAATTGACCATAGTGCTGTGTCCTACATAACTAGAACCTTGCAATCCTACAATCTCGAACTAGCATGTAATAATGGATCACGGTGAACTGACAGTGTAGTCTCAATAGTCACACAATCTTTAGTGGAGTCTCGGACATTGCACTACTTTGGCTAAAGTGTTATATTCAGTAAACAACAGAGAGTCATCTATCACATACACTACTCAGGGCCGATTTGACTTAAGGCTATCTTACACTACACATAGGTATTGTCCTTCAATGGATAGTCTGTCATCCCAGACTAACCTACAACAGTCTAATCTACTTGAAATGAATCTATATAGCAAGTAAGTACACAAGCTCCATCCCATACTGGATTAACTGTCCTAGGAGTAACACAAGCTTTTCTAGTTAATTTAATAACTTAGCTGGGTGTACCTCAAGTGACTCTTGCATTCAATCAAGCCAAGTATATAATAACTAATGTAAACATCATTCTCCTATTATGGAGATCTTACAATCACAATATAAAAACAACTAGGAAGCTTCAATTCCCCTTTTTCAAAACATTCTTAAATACTTCTATTGCACAAACAGAAAAGACAATTTAGGCAAAGCAGAAAACACATTAATTCTAAGTAAATAACAAGAAGAAGAGATCGCCATGCTTGTTATCGTTTCTCCCAATTAGTGATGACAATGCAGCCTTCTTCCACTTGAAATCAACTTCCCTAAGCAACTCCCTCTCTCTCTCTCTCTTGTTGATAGCACACTTCTCTCAAACAAATAAGATATCTCTCTCTCACAAAAGATCACTCTTTCCTCACTCATAAAACAGGTGAATATGGCTGGTAATATCTCAGTAGAATAATCAGTAGAAAGACATGTAAACTCTTGGTAAAATACGTCTCTTACAAATGAATGGAAGAAGGAAAATAATGATCACAAAAGAGTATGAGAATAAGAAGGCATTACAAGTGAAATCGTGCGACTATTTATAGTGCAGCTAGGCATTCTAAAATCCTACAGTTTAGGCATGAAGAATGACACAAGTCTCATGCAAAGTAAATCATCAATAAGGTGGCAATGGATAAAGCTCAGACTCAGCAAAAACTATTAACAAATCGATTTCCTCATTGACAACAATTCAAAGACCATTTCAATCAACACATGGAGAATTCAAATATTTCTCAACCAATGACATCTACAGGAAAATGCAATAAGAGGTGGCGCCAAAACCATTTTTCCAGAGCAAGTTGGCGCGGTTTCCAGGTGAAGTGAAATAGTCAATCTTAATTCAACAACACATAGTATGAATCGACTGGAATAAAGGTTGAGTCGATTGAACCATTTAATATGTTGGATTGAGTCCACCTATTTCTCTTTCAAATCTGTCGACCAAGTCAAAGTTTGCAGATTTAAAACGTATTGATACGTTTAACATATACATGTCTTGGCTGGTGATATGCAACTCATACACACAGCCGTGTATATTTCCAAGTCGACTTCCAACTTGTAATGTCCTCATTTTAGCCATACGCTCTTTTCTGACTGATAGCCTATTGTCGGAAGCCCGTAGGCTTGTCAGAGGTAAAATTAGGGTTTCCTATTTTATAGGAGGGTTCTGAAGCATTTTGATGGCTTGCATGTAAGGGTTTCTGATGCATGTCTGGTGGAGTTTTCTGGGTTTTTAGAGAGTTTCAGAATGGTGTAACATGCATCTCCATCTGACAACCTTTCCCAACACTTGCTATTTTTGGCCTGTACGTTGGAGTTTCGAGATTTGGATTGTGGATTCTTTCTGGGTTTTCAGAGAGCTTTGCAGTGATATGACATGCAAAGGCATTGGGCAACTTTTCATAATTTACTATTTTTAGTAAGTTCTAGTTCTGGCAGTGCTCGAGTTGGCAACAATTCAGCAGTTATGAGTACTTTCTATTTCGGACAAGGCATTTTGGAGCATATTTGGTTTTTAGCTTTCTGAGGTTCATTTTGCTAAAATGGATTATTTAAGTCATTTAATGTTTTAAATTCATTTTGGGCCCCACAACCTAGATTAATGACTTAATGATGTTTTAAAAGGGGGTCTTTGAGGGTGGACACCTCATTGAGAGGTAATTTAATATTTTAAAAGTTAAACATTATTCCTTGAGCCTTGGACGTCTAGAATGAAGGGGAAATAAGTGTATTTTAAAAATTAAATATTTCAAAAAGGCTTGGGCGTCCCCTCTTGGAGGGAAAAGGTGGAAGATGAAAGGTCATCTGAGAACTCTATTTAAGAGAGTCTTTGCTCTAGCTTTTGGTATCCATTATTTAACTTATCGAAATGCTGTTGGATTGATTTCAGAACCCGGCTAAGGGGGAGCTTAGCATTTACACCATTCTTCGGGCTTGAAACTATGGTTCCCTAGATGGTCAATTGGGAGTGTGCTTCATTTCGAAGTGCATATTGAGCTTCATTGTTGAAGATTTTGGTGATTTTTTATTAGTTTTATGTTTGTTGGTTTTCAAAGTGCTAAAGGAGATTTTCAAACATAATACTTTGTATGATTTTTATTCGCTTATGGGTATTAGCTCAATCAATTCCTATGGTTTAGGCGCCCTATCTTGCATATTTTCAGATTTTACTTTGAAGTGCCGATTTTTCTAGGAGGGTCGCCTTCTCCCAGGGCCGGTCGCCTTCTCCCAGGGCTGTACCATTCTCTTTTGCAGGTTATTGGGATTCATGCCTTCTTTCTAAGTGGAGTTTGGTTTAGTTTTTCTCTTGCTGGTTGGTCGCCCAACTTATAGTAATTATATGCCTTCAATTTTGAGTGTTTGGAGGAGTTTGGAAGTAGTTATGAACATTTGGGCGTTTACATAGTTGCTGGTCTGTGTGCGTTTACATAGTTGCTGGTCTGTGTATTACAGTTTGCTGGTCCTTAATATCAAACCTGGTTATTCTCTTCTCACGCTATGTTTCTTTGGAATTTCTACTCACATTTGTAAGTGGAGACATAGTATAATCTTTGCAGCGAGTTTGGAGCATTTTCTATTGAAAAATCATTGTAATAAGTTCATTGTAATTTGCAGATATTTTGCATTGTAAGGCTGAGATTAGTAGTACTATTTCAGTCATTTATATTTCTGCATTTACTTTGTGCTTTAATTCAAACATTGTAACCCCTGGATGGTTTACCGCCAGTGTGGAGAAATAAACAATTCTGTAATGTCCCCTTCTCGAGCATGATCTTCTCAGATGACCGTTGGCCTATTCTGGAGACCCGTAGGCTACTCGGACGTTTTGATTAGGGTTTCTTGCGTGGAGGTTGCGGTTGCTCGTGAATTGGCGATTGAACTGCGGATTTCTTTTGGGTTTTCTGTGGGCTTCGTAGTGATATGTTTTTCTTGGCATTCTGAGCACTTTCTGGAATTTACTATTTTTAGTAAATTCTATTTTTGGCAGTGGTCCTATTGGTCTCGACATAGTTGACTTTCCTCTTCAGTCGACTCAATTGGTTTATTCAATTTTGGCTTGGGGATGCAGTTTCAGAGAGATAAGTTCATTTCACTTAAATAACATTATATTTTAATGTTATATTACCCCCTTGGCCTAATCTCTTAATTTAATGTTGTTTTAAAAGGTGGTCTTTAAGGGGTGGCGCCATCATTGAGTTAATTTTATAATTATTAAGGTTGAATTAAAACCTTAAGTGGGACGCCAATATTGAAGTGATGAATTTAATTAAAGTCAAAGTTGAAGCCTTGAAGAAAGTTCGCCCTTTCTTGGAGGGAAAAGGAATTAGGGTTTCTGGAAGCTTCTGGAAAGGTCTTCGCAAATTATAAAAAGGCATCTTGGGTCTTCACTTGGGCATCTTTTGTCTACAGGAATGTTATGCTGCCGGATTGGCTGTGGGATTGCTTCGAGGAATGTACGCCTCCTAGCTTGGCATTGCTTCTCGCTTGAAAGATAGCGACTAGTGGTGAGATAGATGTAGTTGAGTGAATTATTGTGAGATTTCTGCATTTTAGTTCTTGTGTGGCTTTGTAATTCAGTTTATGCATATTAGTGAGATCTTGGAATTGCATATTTATAACAGCAGATTGTAGTTTTCATTCATAAGTCAAAAAATACAAAAAGAGTCATTCTGGGTATTGTTTATATCTTTCTGTCTGTGAGGGGCGACCCTTCTCTATAAGTTGCAGATTTTTTAGTGAAGGTTTGAATTTTTAAAGGCAGATCAAACTTCTTGTTGGGCCGTACCATCTGTCCTTGCCTTGAAATTCGTGCATATTTAATATAGGGTCTTTTGATTGGGTTTCAGTGTTCTAGTTTGGTCACCATCATCCTAGGATCATATTGCATTTTGTCTCATGAAATTTGAGTGAGTCTGGAGAGAGTTGTGAGCAAAATAGTGAGTTTCAGGGCTGCTGTTCATGCATGTGAAAAACAGGACTGTCATAAATCAGATTTGTCAAATTGGTCTTTACAGTGGGTTTTTGATCTAAGCTTTATTAACCAATGAAGAAGATTCAATATATTGTTGCAGCTTTATTCAACTCTTGGTTCACGTTCACAGCAAGGCATTCTCTATCATGTTGTAAGCTGAACAGTAGTACTGTCAGCCTCTCTCTAATCTTGCTATTATATTGTGTAATTTTTAAAGTAGCATTGTAATTCTTTATATCTCCGTCATATGGTAGCTCCCATTCCGTCTCGGGTTGGAAAGCACATTCTTGACGTCGAGTACTTCAGCATCCTTGCTTATTTCCCTTAATTGCATTGTAATTCCTTTTATCTCCGCCATATGGTCGCCTCATTTCCATACTGGATTGGGTAGCACATACTTGGTGTTGAGTTTGCTTTCAGCTTGTAGTGGTAGAAGATCCTTTGACCATATGATCGTCCTTCGCGGACACATTCTTGGTTAGAGTTACCTTCAGTTGCATTTTGTTTAAGGCACTGACGATCCTCTTGCCATATGACAGCCTCTCTCTTGTTGAGATTGAGTGCGCATTCTTGGCAATGAGTTAATTGTAACTGCTGATTTGAATTATCTAACCCTAACGGGTGATTTCTGCATTGTTGTGTACTTGGTAAAAATTGAAAAAAATTGGCTCGGTATATTTCAGTGGTATTAGAGCTAAGTATCCTGCCATCCTGTGAAACAAACCGTCTATGAGTGACAGAGAAAAGAGATACTTCGCAAGGGAAGACAAGAAGGCTGCAAATCAGTTTCAGCTCTATTAGGTTCCTGAAGGTCAGACAGCTTCAGAGGTTTTGAGGGCTCATTGGGAGTCTTCTCAGGAAACAGATATGGAAGAAGGTGAGAGGTCAGTTGGCGGTAACGAGAGGTTTACCAGCAACCGAGATGATAGTGGAAAGGGAAGAGAGAGATCGATGAGTACGGGGAAGAGATTTGAAAGGAAGATGGATGCCTTGGTATCTCTCATGATGGGGAAAGTGGGCCAGAACACAACTCCACAAAACAACCCAGGACATAGAGGAGAACACAGTGCCTCCAACCAGCATGATGGACATGCTGCTCAGCCTGTTTCAAACAACACACACATTTCTTCTAGGCCATTTAAACCCACCTTCTTGGCACCAGTAAACACTCAACTTGATCTTGAAGAGAATGCTTCATTCGTGGAACAGTTGAGACTTGGCCGTGCGGAGTATGATTCCCTCCCTGATGAAATCAAGATGGACATGTCCTATAATGATTTTATGGATCATAAAAGAAAGAATAAAGGACAAGGGAGACATTATGAGCAAAGAAGAACAGCAGTTCAAAGGGATTTGTATCAAGCTATCAACAAGGTTATACTTCCACACTATGACGGGAGTGATAACAGTTCAGCTCGAGCTTGGATACAAAAGCTAGATAACTATCTAGCTCTTAGACCCATGGCGGAAGAGGAGGCGATTAAGTTCGCTATGCTGCACCTAGACGGGGTGGCACATGGATGGTGGTACCATGGCCTAGTCACTTTGGGTCATCGGTCTATCACCACCTATGACGAGTTCACCACTAGACTCATAGAAAGATTTGAGAAGAAAGATCCAGAAGTGCATTTCAGGGAGTTAGCACAGTTGAAGCAGTATGGCACAGTTGATGCCTACATAGTTGAGTTTCAGAGACTCTCAGTAATGGTCACTGGAATCACGGAGAGGCGGTTGGTGATTCTTTTCAGTGAAGGATTGATGGAACCACTCAAGGGTTGGATTAAAGCCTTTGATCCACCCTCCCTATAGGAGACAATGAAGAAGGCATGAAACATGGAATGGGCTGCTCCTAAAGCAAAGTTCCAATCCAAGCCATCATTTCACAAGGGAGACAAAGGAAAAAGACCTCATCAAAGACCTCATTCAAAACCTCAGCATAAGGAGTTCAAATAGCATAATCCTCATGTCACAAGATTGGATCCAGAGACCCTGAACGAACTCCGAAGAAAGGGGTTATGTTTCCGATGTAGAGAAAAATGGTCCCAAGATCATGTCTGCCCAAAAGGAGTCAAATTTAATCAAATTGAATACTATTCAGCTGGAGAAAGTAGTTCTGATTTTTCAGATCAGCAGTCTGATTTTGAGGATAGCGAAGCTGAGAGGGCTCCAGAAGAGTCCAAAGATGAAAAAGGAAGTGGAGGTACGTTGGCTCAACTCTCGAGCTTCCAAAAGAATGAATCCTTCAAAGTTCGGGGGATGATTAAAGGGCAGCGAATAGTTGCCTTGATTGACACTGGAGCAACGCATAACTTCATTGACGAAGTTGTGATGGCGAAGAAGGGGCTGCAAACAAAAGAGTTTGAGGGCTTCAGAGTTATGGTTGCCGATGGGTTCCACATTTCTTGTACTAAGAAGATTTCAAACATGTCCATGCAATTGGGCAATTATGAAGTCAAGGATGACTTCTATGTAGTAAGTATTGGAGATACGGATGCCGTCCTAGGTATTCAGTGGCTGCGATCACTTGGAGAGATCTCCTTAAATCTGCAAACCATGGAGCTTAAGTTTCAATCCGATGGGAAGAGGGTAGTACTAAGAGGAATGTCAAATGGTGGTCCTCAGATTGTGTTATTCAAGAGAATGGCAAGGCTGATTCGTCATGATCAAGCTGAGTGGGCTGCAAAATGTATGATTCTTCCTGCTAGCCCGGTTGAAACTAAGAGTGACTATCCTCCTGATATTCAATCTTTACTCACAAAGAAGAGCAAGGTATTTGCTGATTTACCTTCTGGACCACCACCTGAACGGGGTTCGGAGCATATCATAAAGCTCAAGGAAGGGGCTAAGCCAGTTATTACAACCCCATATCGGTATCCTAAGAAGCATAAAGATGAGATTGAGAAGAACATCAAGGAACTCTTGGAGATGGGCTTCATTCGTCCAAGCAAGAGTCCTTTCGCTTCAGCGGTTGTTCTTGTAAAGAAGAAGGATGGTACCATCCGCATGTGTGTGGATTATTGTGCTTTGAATCAAAGCACCATAAAAAACCGATACCCCATTCCGAGGATAGATGAGCTCATTGATGAGCTGCATGGAGCCAAGTTCTTTTCAAAGATTGATTTGAGATCGGGCTACTACCAGATTCGGATGAGAGGATTTGATGTTGAGAAGACAGCTTTTCGTTGTCACTATGGCCATTTCGAGTTCTTAGTCATGCCATTTGGGTTGACTAATGCTCCTGCTACTTTCCAGTCTTGCATGAACAAAGTTTTTCAGAAATAGCTGAGGAAGTTTGTATTGATATTTTTTGATGATATCCTGATTTTCAGCAAGACATGGGATGAACATCTCAAGCACTTGGAGGAAGTGCTTAGCATCTTAGAATCTGAGAGCTTGTTCGCCAAAGCATCCAAATGTGAATTTGGAATGGAGGAGTTACTGTACCTTGGTCACATAATCAGTGCTGAGGGAGTGAAGGTTGATCCTGAAAAGATCAACGCAGTTGTTGATTGACCACCTCCTGAGAACTTGACTCAATTGAAAGGGTTCTTGGGTCTTTGTGGATTTTACAGAAGATTTGTGAAAGGGTACTCACAGAATGCTGCTCCTCTTACTGACCTCACAAAGAAAGGGGCTTTTTGTTGGTCAGAAAAGGCTCAAATTACTTTTGATAAGTTTAAGAGGATCATGAGCTCTTGTCCAGTTCTGGCTATTCCAGATTTTTCCAAACCCTTCGAGCTACAATATGATGCATCTGGTGAAGGAGTTGGGGCTGTTTTGATGCAAGACAAACATCCCATAGTGTTTGAGAGCAGAAAACTAAGAGGTGTTGAGAGGACCTACTCCATCTATGACAAGGAAATGCTTGCCATTATGCATGCATTAGCTAAATTCAGACAGTATTTGGTGGGAAACAAGTTCGTGGTCAAGACTGATCACAATAGTCTCAAACACTTCATGCATCAGAAGGATCTGAACGAGAGACAACAAAAATGGGTGAGTAAGCTTCAAGCTTACGATTTTGACATTGAGTATGTCAAGGGGAAAAACAACATTGTGGCTGACGCTCTATCTAGGAGACCCCATTTGAGCTCACTGTGTGAGCTTACTGCTGATTGGAGGGACTTGTTGCTTGCTGATTATGCCAAAAATTAGTTTGCAACCAGCATCATAGAGGGTACTTTTCATGACAAAAGTTACAAGGTGATTGAAGGGATGATACACTACAAGGGTAGAATCTTTTTGGTGGCTGATTCCAAGCTCAAAAAGAAGATTTTGTTGACATTTCATGACATCCCGCTTGCTGGTCATCAAGGGTTCTTCAAGACATATAAGCAGATCCGAGAAAGATTTTCTTGGAAAGGGCTGAAAGGGGAAGTTCAACGCTACATTCAGGAGTGTCCCACTTGTCAAATGAACAAAAATGAGCATACTCTACCTGCTGGTCTGCTACAACCTCTCCCTATTCCCAATCAAAAATGGGAAAGCATATCGATGGACTTCATCACGGGGTTGCCCAAGGCCCAAGGGAAGGACTGTATCTATGTTGTAGTGGATAGACTAACAAAATTTGCTCACTTTTTTGCCATTACCAGCTCCTTTTCAGCAGCACAAGTTGCAGATCTGTTTTTTCATGAGGTGTTTAGGTTACATGGGTTGCCAAAGAACATTGTGAGTGATAGGGACAGCAAGTTCCTAAGCACTTTTTGGCAAGAGGTTTTTAGAATGAGTGGTACAGTGCTTACTCCAAGCACTAGTTATCATCCTCAAACCGATGGACAAACAGAGATAGTGAACAAGTGGTTGGAAGGCCACTTGAGGAACTATGTGTCAGAACAGCAAAGAGCATGGGTGAAGTGGCTTCACATAGGCGAGTATTGCTATAATTCTTCTTTTCACATGTCAATAAGGATGTCGCCTTTCATGGCTCTTTATGGTTATGAGGCTCCTAGCTTCTGCCGACTGTACTAAGCAGCAAGTTTCTCCCCGCCACATTTCACGCAGCAGTCAATATATCATGGAATCTCATTGAACACTCAATTGCGTTTAATCAGTAAGATGTATGCTGACTGCTGGCGCGGTTGAGCGCTTCTTCGAGGTTGAGATATGGTTTATCTTCGACACAGCCTTACTTCTGGACATTTCACTTAAGAAGAGTGGAGCCGGTAGCTCAAACCTCGCTTCTAGCGGCCCTCTGCTGCTATCGTAGCAGCGATAAAGTGAGCTTGGTGAGCTGGAGCCACCTTCCGATAGTAGACACCAATGTCTTCCATCGCACTCCCTTTCCACGTGTCCTCGCCTCAAGAAGGCACTTGGACACACAATGTGGCTGGTTCTCATCACAGCTTTACACCTTTGGATGAAGAAGGACAGCTAGTTTTGATTCCAGAGGAGATTCTTGATTTCCAGAGAGCGTTCTTTGAGAAAAAGAACAATAGAGATACTTGGTGAAGTGGAAAGAACTGCCTATGGAGGATGCAACTTGGGAGAATGATGAGATTCTGCAGCATCCTGGTTTGCGATTGCTTGAGGACAAGCAATCTTGGGGAGGGCGGACTGTAATGTCCCCTTCTCGAGCATGATCTTCTCAGATGACCGTTGGCCTATTTTGGAGACCCGTAGGCTACTCAGACGTTTTGATTAGGGTTTCTTGCGTGGAGGTTGCGGTTGCTCGTGAATTGGCGATTGAACTGCGGATTCCTTCTGGGTTTTCTGTGGGCTTCGCAGTGATATGTTTCTCTTGGCATTCTGAGCACTTTCTGGAATTTACTATTTTTAGTAAATTCTATTTTTGGCAGTGGTCTTATTGGTCTCGGCATAGTTGACTTTCCTCTTCAGTCGACTCAATTGGTTTATTCAATTTTGGCCTGGGGATGCAGTTTTAGAGAGATAAGTTCATTTCACTTAAATAACATTATATTTTAATGTTATATTACCCCCTTGGCCTAATCTCTTAACTTAATGTTGTTTTAAAAGGTGGTCTTTAAGGGGTGGCGCTATCATTGAGTTAATTTTATAATTATTAAGGTTTAATTAAAACCTTAAGTGGGACGCCAATATTGAAGTGATGAATTTAATTAAAGTCAAAGTTGAAGCCTTGAAGAAAGTTCGCCCTTTCTTGGAGGGAAAAGGAATTAGGGTTTCTAGAAGCTTCTGGAAAGGTCTTCGCAAATTATAAAAAGGCATCTTGGGTCTTCACTTGGGCATCTTTTGTCTACAGGAATGTTATGTTGCCGGATTGGCTGTGGGATTGCTTCGAGGAATGTACGCCTCCTAGCTTGGCATTGCTTCTCGCTTGAAAGATAGCGACTAGTGGTGAGATAGATGTAGTTGAGTGAATTATTGTGAGATTTCTGCATTTTAGTTCTTGTGTGGCTTTGTAATTCAGTTTATGCATATTAGTGAGATCTTGGAATTGCATATTTATAACAGCAGATTGTAGTTTTCATTCATAAGTCAAAAAATACAAAAAGAGTCATTCTGGGTACTGTTTATATCTTTCTGTCTGTGAGGGGCGACCCTTCTCTATAAGTTGCAGATTTTTTAGTGAAGGTTTGAATTTTTAAAGGTAGATCGAACTTCTTGCTGGGCCGTACCATTTGTCCTTGCCTTGAAATTCGTGCATAATTAATATAGGGTCTTTTGATTGGGTTTCAGTGTTCTATTTTGGTCACCATCATCCTAGGATCATATTGCATTTTGTCTCATGAAATTTGAGTGAGTCTGGAGAGAGTTGTGAGCAAAATAGTGAGTTTCAGGGCTGCTGTTCATGCATGTGAAAAACAGGACTGTCATAAATCAGATTTGTCAAATTGGTCTTTACAGTGGGTTTTTGATCTAAGCTTTATTAACCAGTGAAGAAGTCTCAATATATTGTTGCAGCTTTATTCAACTCTTGGTTCACGTTCACAGCAAGGCATTCTCTATCATGTTGTAAGCTGAACAGTAGTACTGTCAGCCTCTCTCTAATCTTGCTATTATATTGTGTAATTTTTAAAGTAGCATTGTAATTCTTTATATCTCCGTCATATGGTAGCTCCCATTCCATCTCGGGTTGGAAAGCACATTCTTGACATCGAGTACTTCAACATCCTTGCTTATTTCCCTTAATTGCATTTTAATTCCTTTTATCTCCGCCATATGGTGCCTCATTTCCATACTAGATTGGGTAGCACATACTTGGTGTTGAGTTTGCTTTCAGCTTGTAGTGGTAGAAGATCCTCTGACCATATAATCGTCCTTCGCGGACACATTCTTGGTTAGAGTTACCTTCAGTTGCATTTTGTTTAAGGCACTAACGATCCTCTTGCCATATGATAGCCTCTCTCTTGTTGAGATTGAGTGCGCATTCTTGGCAATGAGTTAATTGTAACTGCTGATTTGAATTATCTAACCCTAACGGGTGATTTCTGCATTGTTTTGTACTTGGTAAAAATTGAAAATAATTGGCTCGGTATATTTCAAATTTTATCTCTCATAATTCACCCACTGAATAAGTGGAGTATTCCCATTGCTTGAGTGGATGCCTGTTGTTAGCAAATGATTGTTCTTTCATTATAATTTTGCTCCTGTTGAATAAGTGGTTGAGCTTCTTCCATTTCAGTTTGGTTGCTAACGATCCCTTCCCATATGCTATCACCTCGCCTTCAATAGGATCTTGGTGAACATTCTTGGCGAAGGTTACTTTTCAGCTGATTTATATTTTGGGCTAATCCTTAACGGGTGCTTGTTGTTGATGAGATTTCAAGAAAAAATTAAGGGGCATATTTCAGTGGTATTAGAGCCAAAGATCCTGCCACCCTGTGAATCATTGCTTCAAGTATTGGCAGATGAGTGACAAAGATCCCCGGTACTACACCAAAAGTCAGAACAGATTTAGTTTAGTTTCTTGTGGTTTCCAGAAGTTGGCACAAATTCTTTAAGTTTTGAGAAATCGAGTTTTGTTAGATTAAGGCATGGCTACTGATGAGGAGATGAATTTGGAAAAGACACTTTATATGGTAGGAAAAAGACTCGAAAAAGAGTTTCAGTCTAGGGAAGATGAAGTGAACATACTTCATTTGTCGAAGCAATGTTTGAGACAGGTGAAGCAATCACCTTTTGAGATAATTTTGTTGGCATTAGCACCTGCAATGACCTCTTTTTATCAACCCTATTGGTTGAGGCATCCTGATGAAGAAACTAAGCTATTGGTTACTTCTTGCTTCATAGAAGTGATGATACTTGTGGTACCCCAGATGCCCTATGATGATGAAACCATGAAGATCATTTTAAATATGATAGTGGAGAGTTTTCAAGATTTGGATGAAATTGGAAGTAATTTGTTTCCAAGAAGGGCTGCTATATTGAAGTCATTTTCAGAACTTAGAGCTTGCATCCTATTGATAGATTTGGAGATGCAAAATCAGATTTATCATTTGTTTTATTATCTCTTCACCTCGACTTGGAGTGAGCAAGAAGAGGGGGTGTTTGCAGTTGTCATGAATGTTTTAATTCTTACCATCAAAGAAGTTGATAATCTTTCAGAAAGCGTCCAATCTCTTCTCAAGAATGCTTATGAACGTGAAGAGCAGATTTCTCCCACTGCTAATATGTTAATAAAAGAATTGTTCCATCAATGCGAAGAAAAGTTGAAACCTCTTTTGATGAAGACTGTTGAGAACAAAGAGGAGATTTTTGATGCTGAAGAGGGGAATGAAAGTTGGAATCCCTTTCTATCTCTCAAATCACACATGGTGGAGCATACAAGAGTGTTGAGTTCACACCAGATTTTGTCATTATTTGGGATTTGCATAGCAGAGATATAGCTGCAGTTGGGGAGGTTGATCATCAATCTTGAGTTTATACCTTCTCACATTTTGCTCCTATTGTTCTTTCAGTTGATGTACACACTTAGGCATCTATTGTGGACACCTTTGAGGAGATTTAGCATGGTCATTTGAATCTTGATGTTTTTTCATCTACTAAGGTTTTAGAGACATGTGTTAACATTCTATCTCCTTCATCTACTGTTGCTTCGAATGACACTAGTGTTGCTACATCTATGGCTTCTTATGATTCAATGCAATAGGACATTGATTGTCTTCTAGATATAGCTACTTGGGAGGAGTACTTGGCAGACATTTCAAGTTTGCTTTGTGAGTCCTATCTTGCAAAATTGGACGACTCTATTGAGGATATTCATCTCCTCTTTGGTGTTACCTCTGATGAAGTTGCATCATCTTGTTCAGATTATGTGGGGGAGCATTTAGACCCTCTTGTTCCTTCTCTACCTCATCATTTGTCATAGTTTGGCATTGGTGTGGAGATCCTTGAGCAACATTTGGAGGAGCTACATCTATGGCTTCTTATGATTCAATGCAATAGGACATTGATTGTCTTCTAGATATAGCTACTTGGGAGGAGTACTTGGTAGACATTTCAAGTTTGCTTTGTGAGTCCTATCTTGCAAAATTGGACGACTCTATTGAGGATATTCATCTCGTCTTTGATGTTACCTCTGATGAAGTTGCATCATCTTGTTCAAATTATGTGGGGGAGCATTTAGACCCTCTTGTTCCTTCTCTACCTCATCATTTGTCACAGTTTGGCATTGGTGTGGAGATCCTTGAGCAACATTTGGAGGAGCCATCTTTATCTTTGGATTGTGTTCTAAATTTATCTCTACTAGATGTCGTATTGTCATATTCATTAGTGTGGCCTGGAACACCTAACTTGATTATGGCAGATTTCAGCATTGACATGGGGACACTTGAATAGAATTCAAAGACATCACATATCTTGATCTTTCTATAATGTCCCTTTCTAGAATTTTTGTGAAATTTTCCATTTTTCTCAAAACCTAATGTAGTCTCAGCTAATTTGATTTCTCAGTGTATAAATCAGCAATTGTTTGACATAATTCCACTCAATATATTTTATTTCATCAACCAGAATGATAACACAATAATATGGATATTTGCATTGAATCATCATTACAAGGTGTAAAATGTGATTACATCAATTATACTTGGATAGAGCAAATACGATGAGTTTATTGCTAACCTCATTTGCTGATACAAAAATCTCCATTGCTGAAATGGAATTTTCTGATACATGAATGAGCATGAAAAAGAGTCTAACCTTTGACTAATTGTTGTTGATATTATTTGCACCAGTTCCAAATCCAGAATTGCTGCATTAAATAATATAAATTGTGTTGACTGCTGTAGCTGCTCATAATAGAGAATAACACAGCTGGAAAATATCAACAATTCTTGTGACTGCTGTGACTTATATAGTTGCTGCAGAAATTTAGAAATGATTATTATTGCTGGGACAAACTCAAGATAATGTCTGGAAGCTGGAATGAGTCTTTAGTGCAGAGCTGGAAATACATGACTAGAGATTTGCTTTAGTTGAAGTCTGATTTTATACAAATTCTTGCTCATTCTCATCTGTATGGACCTGCTGTACTCAAATAGCCCTGCTGGATTAAATCAGCCTCCTAGGAATGGCCTCAAACTTATAATTGTTGGACTGGAATAACAGTAAATATCCACAGGGTGTGCACCTGCTTTCAATGATAAAACAATACATAAGATGAGTGTGGCAAGGGTTATGATCAACAAATCCTCTCAAAAACTATTACAACTCATTCATCAATTCTCAAACGCCCATCCTTAAAGTCTGCATGCCCTCCAGACAGCAATAGAAATCTGAAACTTCAAGGCACAACCTATATTGTATAGCTCCCAGCACCATAAACCTCAATAACTCAGCAGTTGGAGAAATAAGAGCATGAAGAGGTGCAGCCAGCGAAAAAATGGGTTTGGAAACCCTGATAGGGTGACTAGGGTTTTGAAATTCTTTAATGCTATGGCTAGGGTTTGTAAAACCCTAAGATGGAGTGGCCTTGCCAATTCTTCAACAAAATATCAATAATCTTTACTTGATTGCAAATATAAAAGATTTCTCCCTTTCAACCATGTCACAACCCTTTCCTTTATACCTAATTAATTCAGACTTATTAATATTCATTTTGGTAATTCGTTGGTAATAAATAATTATTCAATTGTCTTAACAAATATAATTATATGCAAAAGAAGTTGTAAATAAAATAAATAAATATTATTTCCTTTCTTTTAATTATATTGAATTTTAATGGCCATTACAAAATGTGGAAAGGGAGAACAAGGGAATATGCATGGTTGTCGAGTAGTACAATGAGGTAGGTGTGTTTCCACGTGTCGCATATGCCAGGTATTAATTTATGTGATTTAGAAATGATATGCTTCACCCACATTATGTAGGAAATGTTATTCGTTTTCAGGGAACATGGATTCCCGATTTGGGAAGGAGTTACAATTTAAAATCTTGCATATGGTTTTCTTTTAGTAAGCGGTTAACTGTCAATTTGTTGATCATATTTCTTGGTCGAATGTGGCATCTTTTGGGGGGGAAGAATTCAGAGGGTTGCAGGAGAGTGATATGAAATAATGTTTTTCTAGAGAATCATTTGGGGAGGATGGGGGCGGGGGATTGTATAGAAGTTTGGGGAAGAAAACCAAATGCGAAAGGACTTGTGTATTCTCAGGCTAGTAGATAATGAAATCAATGAAACTTATACAAGTTACCCAACAAAAGCAAGGAATTCCGTCGTAGCAGAAGGACACCGGGAATACGAGGAGGAAAGGGACAAACAAGGAGGAAGAGGGGAAAAGAGATAAGAGAAAGAATTTAGAATTTTCGTACGGCTTGAGCAAGCCATTCATCAATGGAATACATTCTTGCAAATCTTTGGTTTAAATATGTAAGTTCATTTCTTGAAATTTCCTACTTGAGATTTTGACGGTAAATAAAAGAAAAACAGTAATCCTTAATGATTTTATCTTGTATTTAATTTTTTAAAAAGTTGTCATATGCTTTTTTGGATTATCTGACTTGGTTGTTACAAAGCACCTGCAAACAGATATGAAATTGGAAAGATATAATGCTATTTAGTAAAAACTACTTTTAGCTCACTTGTGAATCTTGTGTGAATGCACCTCTACATTGGCTAGGGAAGATCTTTCACTTCTAAAACCAATCTCCGCCTTAGGGTTTTCGTCCTAGGGTTGTTGTTGAACAAACTTGCTCAACCTCACAACTAGGATATCAAGAAAATACAAATACCAAGAATGAGCTTTTTTTTTCCCTCAAAATCCCCTTTTATAAACACTTTTTGGAATTATAAAATATTATTTTTTGTCCTTTATTTTTCCCTCCAAAAAGTGACTTAGATTCCTTTTAAATAATTAACATGGTTTGCCTTTTAATTTTTACTTTTTCAACTTAACATTTAACTATTTAATTATTTTCCACACATCTAGCCAAAGTTATGGAAAATATTAAAATGGATCAAATATGAATTTTTACCATACAAAAATATTCTTAAGTTAGAATATCAAATTTTATGAAAATTGGTGCTTTCCAAAAATAGCAAACTTCTCCAAGAAGTGTGAAGAGCTCCCAGAATGTCAAAATTGCATCCATAAAGTACTGTTAGTTTATAAGATCCCCCTTTGGTTTGCACGATAAATTTTTAAATGATATTTGCAGTTTGACATATGTAACCATTTTGTCAAACAATTAAGGTAACAATGCTGAAACTAATTGCAGGATTAAGAGATATGCATTCCAGGTAAATATATTCAGAAATCAGAGTTTGCATTCATCTGCTACAGCTCATAACTGATGGTTGTCATAACAATGATTTATTTTAAAACTGAAACCAAGACTCTTGCTTAGATTTGTATGATTGATATCACATTTGCAATTACATGCTATTGAAACTGTGATATATATATATATTCATTCAAACCTGGACAGGAAGTTCGCCTATGCTTAGTTTTGCTCCACCTCACTGTTTGCACTCCAAATGGCACGTTCCAGGCAGTAGCATATCAACGCTTGGGCAGAGGTTGACAAGCTGAGCACACACATTATCCTCTTTTCTTCTATGGCGCCTCCAACTGCTACAATATATATATATATATATTCATTCAAACCTGGACAGGAAGTTCGCCTATGCTTAGTTTTATTCCACCTCACTGTTTGCACTCCAAATGGCATGTTCCAGGCAGTAGCATATCAGCGCTTGGGCAGAGGTTGACAAGCTGAGCACACACATCATCCTCTTTTCTTCTATGGCACCTCCAACTGCTACAGACCCTTACAACTTGCCTGGTAGATGATACCTGTGCTCCCCAATAAGTGCGATCTCCTTTATACTCCCTCTGTTACGCCTTATACTCTTGCCACCCAAAACTTCACGCAATCCTTGGAGAAGCGATTGGAATAAGATATATGGCTCCTGTCTAATGCTGATATATGGCTGAAGGTGGCTGCCAGAATAATGCAAGTGATGCAGATAAATGAAGGGCGGCAGATATAATAATTTGTAGTCGATGAATATAGTTCTCCCTTCTAGTAAGCTTATTTGCTGCTCAATCACAAGGCCCCAACTATCAACCTTAACCACCGATGGCTTTTAATATGACATGGGAATCACATTTCACCTCTCATGCCACAACTCATAGGAAATTCAATCAAGTCAAAAGAATTTAAACTAATGAAAGATAAATGTTATCAATAGAACTTATCAAATGATTAAATAATAAAGAGGAAAAATAGTGTTTGATAATACACACACACACACACACACACACATATATGTATATATATATATCTATATATCCCCACTCTATGTTCATAATGTGTAGATTAAAACCTTCACCAAGGAACCAAAGACTACATGATAACCTCCTCAAATATTATAAAGATTAAAGACTTGATCTTAAGATTATAACCATGAGGCCACTAGGAAAATATGAAACATGCAACCTTAAGAACTAATCATCTTATTCTAACCATACTCAAATAGATATCTGCCTTACCACCAATAGCTTCATGGATACATGAAGGAAATTCGATCAAGGAATTAAACTAATGGAAGATAAAGGGTATCAATAGATCTTATCAAATGATTAAATAATAAAGAGGATATATATACTTACACTCTACTTTAAAAGTTTAATTCTTCAACTTTGAGATCTTCACTTTATCTAAATCATCCTATATACTAGTTAGGGCATAGTGATGTGATTAAAATCCATACTTAAATTACCAACCAACCACCTATCCAAGGCATCCCTAGGTTCAATATACTACAAGTTATAGAACAAGTCCACGCTTACTGACCATGACAATCAACATGCAAGATTTGAAGGTTGATCATTATCAAATGCTTGATTACAATGGTTAGCCATTATAGGATTTATTCAAAACTTACAAAATATAGTCTAACATATATAGTCAATGATGATCTCACCAAGAATAAACTATAAATGGAAAGACTCATGTGACAGAATTATCCACATAGGCCTCAGAGAATATGGATGAGTGGTTGAACTTAGTGTGGGCTCCTATTGATGTAACCTAGCCCTATGCATGAAACAAAGTAGCAATCAAAACAAAATAGTATTACTCCCTACTCTTTATCCAGAAGGAAATCCTCAACAATTGCATGTTGACAATGTATCACATGGGCCAATAGAGCCACACAGCCCAATATAGAGTGAGGAAGAGGAAATTTCCATTCAGCTCATGAAGCCAAATCTTACTGATCCATTACATGCTACTCAATAGTATATTTAGGACCTGGAACGAATGGCACATATTATGTGTGAGGTAGTAGATATTACACGCAAATTAGACAATACTAATTCTTGTTTGGTCTTACAAGAACCATGGTGCATTCAACAATTTGTTGAAGGAAATTGTCATAACAAATTCGTTCAAATCTATATTTCTTATGGGTGCCTAATATTAAACTACTAGAGATGAAACACAAATGGATTCTAGTGTGATTTCCACCATGTTTTGGAGGATTAGATGGGAAGGTCTTAGAGGTTCTATACTCCATTGAATATCAGTTCCGATATCTATAGCTAATGTTCCAAACAAAGATGGCAGCCCAACCTGCAATTGGTGCTAAAATTGATGAATCCATGAGGATTTCAATACAACTAAGAGAGGAATTAGAAGGTTAGAGGCTTAGATTTCAAGCCTAGTTAGTTCAATAGTCTCAACTTATAGAGTTGGAACTTGGAACAATGCATGTTTGTTGAGAAAGATCAAGAAATATTAGAACTCTGAATGGCCAAGTTTGCTGAGAAAGGCCAAGAAATATTAAATTGTTGCCTTTTAAGATAATTGACTTTTTAATAAATATTTCATAAAGTACCATTAAAATAATAATACTTTATTAAAAGTCACTTTATAACCTTAAATTATAAAGTCACTTTAATAATTAATATTATTAAAGTAATTTGACTTTAATAACTTAATTAAATTGTCAACTTTCAATAACAATTTGACAATAACCCTTGAGAACGATCCAAGCACAATTTTCAATTGCTGGCGTGGTGACCATTGATCCTAGTATAATTTACTATAAATAGCAAGCTATTATCACATAATCTAGTAGCGCTCGTTCCACGGATAACCCCCCTACGAAACTTGTCTGTTTCATAGGTTCATGATGTTCAAGCACGCAAAACGAGGCAATTTTCAATCCACCTCGAAGTGCGTTCCAAAGTATCAAACAACTTGTTTGAGCGTCCCTCTGCGTTTGTCTAGCGAAGACCTTCGAAACAAGTATTTTTGCAAACTCTCATTGTTTATACTTAATGAAATTGTGAAAAGTGCAAAAGCTCCAAGAAAAAGCGCACTAACTTTTTCAAAAAAAATTCAAAGTGTTGAAAGTGCAAGGGTGGGTTTTTTCAGCGCCTCTACACTTAAGTGAAAAGTTAGTTTGGTGCACAAGCTCTGATTTTTAGTGCTCGTGCGCTTTTTCCCATACTTAGCCATTTTTTGAGCTGGGTGGTGATTTTTCAGTGTTTTGCACTTTTTCTAGTTTTCTCCACTTTTCATGCCTTAATTAAATACGTGACTTTTTGTTCTTCTATTTCACTTACAAATCACTTAAAAGTGATTTTAGGTTATTTCTTTTTCATTCTTCTCACCTCTCCCTCATTCTTCATCAAGTTGGAAACTCTTACGTCACTGCAAACCCACTATTGCACTTGCCATGAAATCTTTGAGACTAAGTGTCAGGGTGTTGTTTTTCAATGCCTTGACACATTCTTTCCAAACTTACACCCAAAAGTGCAAGGGCACTAATTTTCAGTGCCATTGCACCTGAAGGCATTTTCCTAAGTGCAAGGGCGCTGAAAAATCAGTGTCCTTACACTTTTCCTAGTTTTGCCTTAAAACATTTCCAACTTGTTCTTTCTTTGCTCCAAATCCCGTTTCTCCACTTCCGCATCGTTTTTTGTGCCTCGTTGCTCGTTCCATGCTTGCTCAACATTGTTGCTTGCTTCACGCTTCCCAATGCTATTTTTCTGCTAACGTCTGTAGATTCATCACCCTTGCAATTTCTCTCCAGATTTCATCAAGTGATCCTGAAGTTGACATCTTCTGATCTAGTGAACTATCCTAGATCTACAAAGAAGCTGTCATGCAGCAAGTTGAGGATGCCAGCTTTTCCAAAGCCTGAATGCATGTCATTTGTGATACGTGGCTGACCATTGATAACATCAAGATGCATCTTGACAGGTGCAAAAAGGTTCACTCATCCGCCATGAGATCAATCACTAGAATCCACACCATTGTGGATTACATTGTTGGTCTGGATGAGACATTCATGCAGGAGACCAAGAAGAAGTATGAAAACTTCCACGCCCAAAGCAAGGAACCATGAAGATTCTTGATCTCTAGTGTTGAATTTTTTTATGCTTCCCTTTATGCATCTTGTAAATAGTTTTTGA
>VDFB02149391.1:0-17016 GCA_007258455.2 Sequoia sempervirens | reverse complement strand
AAATGCTCTATGGTGTCATAAATGCTAGGCAAAAGTGCAAAAATGTGGAATTTCCCCTAGGTGCAATTCTGTGAGATTACAATAATTAACATAGATAATAGTGTTGAAATAAATTATTAAGATAAATGTATAGGCATTAAATGAGTAGGGTAGGTGTAATTAGCTCTATAATTGACAATGGACAAATGATTTTGGTGTTATTATGAAATAGTTCACATTTGTAATGAATTATATACCTTGCTCTAATGAATGTCTTGGAGTCTAAATTGTCACAAAAGGTCCCATAGATTGATTATGATCCCTATAAGATCAATCCCAATCATCCCAAACCTAATATATCATATAAAAATGATATGAAAAAACATGTGCTTCAAAATTTTCTCACCTTCACCTTCCTACTAATTAGATCTATACAAGTGGTGTCTAGATACAATATCTACGAGTTTTTTGACTCACTAGGTGAACAAGCTATCATGGGTCCAACCTCTTGGTTGATGAGAGATTAAAAACAACATTCATAGACATGCAAATGACCTATGTGATGATATAAATTATATTCATTTATAACAAAAGTGTGCTCTAACAATCTATCATGTGAAATTAAGTGCACATTAAATGTCTCAAAATATCATGACATAACATGTTGCATGAAACATGTGCTAGGTCAACACATAAAGACTAATATAACGGGGTAGAAATTTTAAAATTTGAATTTAGTACCTTAGAATTTGGTGATCATTCTTGCACTCCTTAGGTTTAACCTAGATTAATTATAAGCCACCTAAAAACAATCTTTAATGATAAGATAGTGATCTTGGGGTAGGGAATGAATGTATGGAAATAAATGTCAATGCAGATGAAATAAGAATTGAATAAAAAGTAAACATATGGGAATAAGTGCAACAAGGATTAAATGAAGATGGATAGGGATAGATCCATGAGACAAACTTAGATCAAGAATATGTCAATTAGCAATATGTTGTTGCATTAAAACATTCCCATCATAAGTAAATAGAAAGTGGCATCAGTATGTTAATCTCACCATTGCATTTTTTCCCTACTTTGATGTGCATACAAGTCTAACATTAAAATGCATTTCAAATTATAATGTGAGGCCTGCCCATGTGGATTTCTTGTCATGTACTAATTATCTTATTAATTCTTGTGTTATATGGTATACTTTAAGAACTAGCCCCTAGAAAGTTATATAGAAATCCAAGCAAATATCCTATGTAGAGGCATAATCCCCATAGTAGTTTTTTTTTTCTAAAATTTCCTTGAAGTGGTAGAGTGGATGGCTATTTTATAAAAAAAATGGCAATTGGGAAACTAAATTTCATGCCAATTTTTTGTTAATGTGGCAAATTAGAACCTAAAATTTTCATAAATTTTAACTTAGATGGTGAATTATTGTAAGATTCACACAATAAAATCAACCAACCAAGATCACTTGCAAAACCCAAAAATAACCTTCCATAAGAGAGTAAAAAATATTAATAAAATATTGTACAATGAATACAATGAAATCCAACAAGATGAATGGCCTCTACATAATGCACAAGAGGAATCTTGCTTATATAGGAAATTTGAAAGATAGGACAACATAGGATTATGACAAGTGTCACAATCATATTTCATGAGAAAAAATGACCTAAAATTTTCCCTAAGTAAACTTAACTAACTAAATGTGAATTTAAGACCTATACACAAACTAGTTGGGTAGTATAACATGCATTCACACAACACCCCCTTAAAGTGAAACTTATCGAGGAACAAAAAATATAAGAATGCAAAGATGGGTTTTGGAAATAGGGCTTCATTAGGTACCCATGTTCAAAAAATCTCACAAATGGAGTAAAGGAGAAAAACCCTCTCCAAAAGAGATAAAATATGCAAACATGTACAAGGAAGTGTAGAGGAGGAAATTCTCTACTCTTGAGTCTCTAGGATAGGGAAGAGTCTATAGGGAGTGAATTGTCCTCAACTACCTCAAGAAAAAAAGCTCAATGACCAAGACGGGTAAAAGGGAATTTTTTGATATGTTTTTATGTTTTATGACTATTAATGGGAAATAACTTCAAAAGACAAATGAGTAGGCCTCAGTGGTCTCGGGGACATCCACACTAACTTTTGGCCAGAGGATGGCAATGCAAGAAAAGGAAGATAGCACGACACGATGACATCCCAATGGAGTGTTGGCATCTCATACTGACTAGAAGTAGAGTCAGTCACAAGAAAGTCACATGACCTACTAACTACTCAGAAACTAAAGTTTGATAGTTTTTACCAATTTAACAGAATGCAAGAAATAAAGGAAAAAGCACTACAAGAATAATACTAAATAATGCAAGTAAATGAACTATTTGAATGAAATGACAAGAGGATAAAAGAAAGGAATGAACTCGCGGTTGGTCTAGCTATGAAGCCTCCCACAAGGCTCCTGACGAACAAATTGCACACATGAAAACAATGAAAAATATTGGGGCTATTTTGAGGCTTGCCTTAGTCAAACCCCTATTTTGGTGTTTCCACCTCCACAAATAAACCAAAGAGACAACAAGATAGAGAAATAGATGGTAGACAATATGGAATGACAAGATGAAGAAAGAGAACATGCAAGATATCAATATGCTACTTAAATAAGAATGATAATACAATTAAAGTAAAGTGTTACCCTCCCTTCAACAAGCTTGAGAAGTTGATAGAAAGGTACTTGAGAGCTTGATACAATTATGTGGAGCCACAAACATGCAAGAGGCTTGATGTAGAAGATCTTGAATGTAAGAATGAAAGGTGTAGAGTGAAAGAGTGAAGTTGCAAGAATGAGAGATTAGGAAAATGTGAGATAGAATGTGTGAATGAATGAGAGGGAAGAATATGAGTTTGAATGAAGGATTACATGCAAGAGGGTCTTTTTTGGGCATGCCTGCGATTGCAAAGGCATTATACTTCATGGGCAGGCAGAAGTGTAACATCCCAACTACCACATAATCAAGAATCTTGTCTGGAAATTCACGTGACTTGCAAAAAATTATGCAATGCAGAAGCATCCCTAACAAAAATTCCCTCAATGACTGACAATGATGAGGTCAAGGATGACAATGAAGGCCAGAAAAAATGGGATTTAAATTATCATCTTATTAATCTAAATTAAGGGTTATGTAATGTGAAATTGCATTGGGGTGCAATTTTATGACATTACATTTTTCCCCCACTTTAGCAAGCATATGTATTTTAAACATGTGCAAGCTAAAGTAGAAATAAGTTGAAGAGAATATACCTAGGATGAAGAGGATACAAATCTTCAATCAGATATATATGATGTAGAGAAGCTGAGACAACACGTGAAGAGGACATGAGTCTTCTATCTTGTAAAGTTGACTTCAATCTCACCACAAACATGTTAGGAGAAAAAGAAAAAAATAGACATAAGACAATTTCATAGACATGACATAACATAATCTGATCAGATAAAAGATGGAACTGATAGGTATGGCTAGCATGGTTAGAGACCATATGACAAGCAGATAAAACTATGGTTGTTACAAACTGCATTGCAAGATAGTCACAAAAAATACAAGACAAGTCTACTCAAGTTGCCCCCAAGCTAGATGATGAGACATAAGACATCAAGACATATTTTTAAACTTTTTGAAAATTAAGAAAATATGATAGCCCCCTTAGAATGATGTGTTCTATACAGAGGAGCACATGCCATTTTAAGGAGAAGAGAAAGACAAGATATTTTATGGCATGAAATACATAGTGAGATGTATTTGTGGAATGTTGTCACATGAGGGACAACACATAAAAAACCACAACATTACAAAGAGATAATTAGAGACGAAAAAATCAAGATCGCAGGGGGATCCGATTATTCAAGGTCAAAACTAATCATAGACATAGATAGATAAATATAATATAATATGTATGAATTGTCATCATCCCACAAATAAATCATAGCAGGAAGAAAAGCATATGAAGATAAAGTAAAAATAAAAATTGGGTCAACATGGAAGATGCCTAAAAGCCCCAACGCTTTGCATCATTCCTGATATGAAAAGAAAAGATTATGATATATAAAAGAATGATGATACAAATAGATGAAGTGTACGATATATTTTCTCTCATGTATCCAAGCACCTAAAAGGGTATCAAAGGTCCTCCAAGTGAGCACAAACATATATATACAAGCACGGCGGGAGCACAATACACACAAAGCTAATCTAAAGATGAAGAATAAGGCATCACTTTAGTCTGACACCTCCAGTAGATCATCCTACTCCCAATATAGATCATCATAAGGGGAGGGAAGACAATCCTATAGGGGGATATCTAGGGTGATACCAAGCAACTCGCCTATGGAAAGAGCTAAGGAAGAAGCCCCCATCAAAGCCTTCCTCATCAAGCTCATGCAAGACTAGAGTCATCGATCTTGCAAAGACTGAGGAAAAATTCAAGATGTCATTTGATGAATCAAACATGCAATTTTTAGGAGTGACATGTTACAACTGGGCCAGAGGAGAACAAGAAACCCAAGAGTCACCATCGACCCTAGGAAGAGGGGTAGTGACAAACTCTAGGGAGGTTGGTGTTGTCTCCATCATGAGGACAACGCAAGCCAAGGTGGAACAAGACTCAAAAGATGAAGAATTTTTTTTCCAACCATTGCTCAAAGCGAGGTCACTCTCCAATTTACACTTTAATGTAGGTTGTGGGATCCTTGCAACAGAAGTGGAAGAGGGAGAAGGAGAAAAATCCATGAAGGACACCACCTTTGTAAAAGGAATGTTAACAGGCTACAAAAAAGGAGGGAGATTGATAAGAGAGGTCATAAGAGGTGGCTTCCTAGAGGGAGTGATGGACACTTACACCCTTTTGGGGTGAGCTTCATCAGGATCCACTAATGAAGCCAAAAGAATCATGGAGGTGATGAGAACCGAAGTAGAAAGAGAAGTAGAGATAGGAGTAGAAACGAGACCAAAAGTAGCACAAGTAGAAAAAAAAGGCTCCTCTTCGATCTTCTCAGAAGCTTCATGCTCCTTAGCCAAGGCATTTCATTGGTGATTGTACTCTCGTGCAAGCCAGTTATGGAGGTTATGGGTATTAGAAGGTGCAACTTGAGAAGAGGTCGAGGGCTTCTGTTCTGTTAGAGGAGCAACCTCCATAGTCATCTTCAATGGAAGGGTGGACTCCTAAGGAGGAATAAGGGGAGAAGGCACAAAGACCTAGAGAGAGAAATGTATCTCAAAATCATGCCCCTTTCTTTTGTCTACCTTGGGGGAAAGTGGAGGAATAGGGGGAGGCCTAAAAGGCCAAGATAGAGGAAAAACTCCACGAAAATGCTTCCCCTTTCCATAAAGGGTGGATCAGGGCATCGTGGATAGAATCAAAAGCTGAACACCTGAGGCTTCAAGTTCCACAATGTGGGCACCTTTCATTTTCATGTGTCAGGCACAACAGAAGGACCAAATGATGCCACCAAAGGTTTGGAAGTAGAAGAAGGATCAGAAGGAGAAGGGGAATGCCTAAGGGCAAGAGCTTGCTTATCCTTACCCCTTGGAGGGGTAGAGGATGAATCATGTTGTTATGCATGCAAAGAGGCCTTCAAAGAAATGGCCTAAGTAGATAGAGGAAAACCACTTTTAGGCACCTAGCCTCCAGTCTTATACCTGAAATAAGCCTTTCATAATAGGTATCCTCTGGATGACAGAGAAATGGAGCCAATGGATGCAGAAAAAATTCCATCATGTGTGTGAAGCATAGTCTATGATTCCTCGTATTTATCCTTATGTAAATTATTCATAAAAAGAGTTTCTTCCATGGTAATATTGACCTGACTCATGGGTTCAACCATAATGCATGTTACAATGTTATCATTGACACAAGTAGGGATATACAATGGAGAGGGATCTTTGTTCAAAGGTAGGTCAGTGAGGTGAATGTAATATTAGGTGTTGCATTCATGTGACCTGGAGGAGCAACATGAGTAAATGAAACTACATTCACATACTCATATGGAGTTAGAATGGAAGAAGAAGCAGGGATGAAAAGGTTGGAAGAATGAGACAGAAATGGATTTGTGAAATTGGTTGTTAGGATTCACTACATATTTATTGAAATTTTACTTTTTTACCACCGAGCGTGATGGTACCATTATCGATGTGGTCTTGTATCATGTGAAAAATATGCACACACCACTCGGTATCATGACACAAGATTTGATGATATTAGTAGAACTTATAAACATCATACCATTAGCGATAAGGCTCAAAAATCATTTTGATCTTTGGGAGAGTTATTACACCATCTTTTAATATCTTTTCTAGTACATTAGTATAAGATTCAGATAATTTTGTAAATATTTTATTCCAACTTGTAAATTTTTTATCATGGGAACAAACACCATGTTCACCACTACTTTGTTTTTCCTAGACTCGCTAGAGATAGACATAGCTAACGAGCCATCCTAATAGGAGGACAAAAAAGAATCCTCATACTAAGCAACCATTTTTTGGTAATCATATAGAGTAGCACACAAATGGATGAAGAATGGATATTTCATCAACAAAACATTATATCACACTGTTGGTTGCAAGTTCCTAATGAACACTCACTGCATATTAGAATCAAGAAGGGCATAGGAGATCTGAGAGAAAAGGGCTTGATAAAAGGCTATGAAATCACTCACTTTCTCATGCGCAACTTGCTTACATTGAATGAGATTAGTAAAATCAACCTTCAGTCCAATATTAGCATAGAATTGTTGGAGGATTCGATTCACAAGCTGATGAAAGGAAAAGATAGAATTATCAAGCAAAGAGAAATACCACTCCAAGAAAAAATCCTTAAGAGAATGCAATAATAGATTTGTTACAAGAGCATCATGATGGAAGAAATCTATACACATGGAATTGAAAGATGAGATGTAAGTCTACAAGTCTCCTCTACCACTGTACTTCTCAAATTTAGGAATCTCCATCCCTTGAGGGATGGGGATGTTCAAGATATTAAAAGACAAGGGATTTCAATGATAATAGGTTTGAAACATTGGCTAGGAAGAAGAACTAGCCAAAGTCGCTAGATGAGATTACATCTTCCCCATGTTCTATAATAGAGAATTTTGGATGGGATTTGTGGGCGAAGTATGAATAGTTGAGGCACCAACACCAACACTAGAGATGGAAGGACCAGAAGTGGTGGGGATTTCAGCTCTTGATGCAGAGGCTCTGAATTTAAAAGGAATATGGTTCACTCTGATTGTAAGAATTTCCTTAGATGTAATGGTGGTATTTGAAACTTATTGACAAAAGGACCTATGTCAACCATATGAATAGACACTCCAAGCATCAAAACATGTAGTCAGTGACTAGCGATCTCCGACTAAACATATTGTGGGTTGTCCAAGATAGAGGTGTATGACGAGACATGGGTCTTCATGATATTTACAATTACTTGAAGTAGCTCCAAAAAAATTTGATCAGACATAAGACAATGCCTCAAGATAGCAAGGAGAGGAGTTGCTTGAGAATAAACATCTTCTTTTGTTAGAAACTATTTGAACTCTTCAAAACTTACTTCTAAAGAGTGAATTTGATTGGTAGGAACTTGAAGAGAATCTTCTAAGGAAGATGAAGAGTTCAAAGGAGAGGCTAGAGGGGTATGGGTTACAAATTCATTGCGAGGAGGGGAGAATCTGGTAGGAAGTCTTGTAGAGTACTCAAAATCCAGACCTACATGGGGAGGAGTAAACCTTCTAGACACCGTATCAATTTTTTGATAGCTTCTTCTTACTACGTGCTTGAAGGTGGTAGATTGGGTCATGAAGCTCATAAGAGTGTCACAACTTGCTATCTAGTACATTTCCTAACAAGCGACAAGAAAATTTTTGATACAAAGACAAGAGGAACAAAAGGTTCACATTAGGTTCAACAAAATAGAGAGGAGGAGATTTGCTACTCTCGAGTCTCTAGGAAAAGGAAGACTCTACAGGGAGCGAATTATCCTCAACTACCTCAAGGAAACAATCTCAAGTGACCAAGATAGGTAAAAGGGAATTTTCTACAATGTTTTTATGTTTTATGACTGTTTATGGAAAAATAACTTAAAAATTTGAATGAGCATGCCTCAAAGGTCTCAGGGACAAACAGACTAACTTTCGGCTAGAGGATGATAGTGCGTTAGAAGTACGACAACGCAATGTGTTGAAATCCCAATAGAGCGCTAGCATCTCATATGGATTGGAAGTGGAGTTAGCCACCAAAAATTCACAAACCTACTAACTACTTAGAAAGTGAAGTTTGATAGTTTTAACCAATTTATCAGAATAAGGAAATAAATGAAAAATCACAACAAGAAGAATACTAGATAATGCAAGTAAATGAACTATTTAAACGAAATGATAAGGGGTGAAAGCAAGGAATGAACTCATGGGTGATCCAGCTATGAAGCCTCTAGCAAGGCTCCCCAAAAATAATCTACACACACATAAACAACAAAAAATTTTGGGTTTGTTTCAGTGCTTGCCTTAGTCAAACCCTTGTTTTGGTGTTTTCACCTCCACGGACAACCAAAGAGACAACAAGATACAAAAATAAACAACAAACACTATGGAATGACAAGATGAAGAAAGAGAACATGCAAGATATCAATATGCTACTTAATAAGAATGATAATACAATAAAATTAAAGTGAACTACCCTCCCTTCAACAAGCTTGAGAAGTCGAGAGAGAGAGGTACTTGAGAGAGCTTGAGACAAGGACGTAGAGCCAGGAACGTTGAAGAAGCTTAATGTAGAAGAGCTTGAATACAAGAAAGAAAGGTATAGAATGAAAGTGAAGTTGCAAGAATGAGAGATTGGGAGAATTTGAGATAGAATGTGTGAATGAATGAGTGAGAGGGAAGAATATGAGTTTTAATGAATTATTGCATGCAAGAGGGTCATTTTTTAGCATGCTTGTGACTGTAGAGGTATTACACTTCACGGGAAAGAAGGAGTGTAACATCCCAATGACCACATGATTAAGAATCTTGTCAAGACATTTGTGTGATGCACAAACATTTGTGTGACACGAAAGCATCCCTAATAAAAAATTACCTCAATGAACAACAACGATGGGGTTAAGGACGATAATGAAGGTGAGAAACAAGTGGATTCACATTATCGTCTTATTAAGCTAAAGTAAGGGTTATGTAATGTGAAATTGCATCGGGGGTACAATTTTATGATATTAATAGAAGATAAAACTTGTCATGACCCCAATGACTACACCCATCATGAATATACAATAAATGTCCCCTCGTAGAAGAAAAAGAGTGAGACTATATATCCATCCACAAAGAAGGAAATCATGTGCTAATGGTTATTTCTTGAAGATGAATACTAAAGATGATCCCAAATTGACAGTTCAATATTTCTCCCCTTTCAAAGAAACAAATTCATTGGTGTATGTAGAATAAAACATCAACCCAAAAAGAGAGATGAGGGTAGAAATATCATGATGTGTGCCTTTAAAATTGCTCAATTGTTCACATGTCAAAATCAAAAGTGTCACAATGTAATTTGGTAAAACCAATATGAAAATGTATAAGGACTCAAGAAGAATAATCTTCAAAGATAAAGATGATGTGATAACAAGTGTGTTGTAACTATCATCAAAGAGTAAATGAAGATCCTTAATTTTTTTTATTAAATATACCATATGGGACTCATAAAAATGAAAGGAAGTATGGTACGTGGAAATGCTTCTTACACTAATATTATGAGGAGAGTGTTGTGCCAATTTCAATATTTTAATAATTATAGAAAGTATAAACACATTTAAACATAAAATAAATAAAATATACCACAACATCAAATGTGCATGGGTAAAAACCTTTTAAGAGAAAAACCTCACACTCTGAAGCAACTCAATGCATTATTCAATAAACCATTGTAATAATACACTTGCAGATCAAACATTCATAAGAGTATCACCAACTAGAGCTCTAGAGTAATTCTTGTGTAGCTAAATAGTATCTATAAAACTCTACATGTAATCTCCATCTCAAGAACCTAATATATAGGAGATACAAACCCCAAAACCATCAAGTAGCAACTACAAACCCATGAGCTCAAAAATTGGTGCCCAAATCATCCCCCAATAAAATATGCCTTACAATGTGTCATAACATGCATCATAAGTTGGTAAACAAGTGTAACCCCCCTTTAGAACTCTTTTATGCATCCAACAACTTTTTAAATTTCCTATGCAAACTTTTGGAGGCCATAAATTTTGATCTGATGGGTCGATTGGGCCCATTTTAAAAAAATTGAAGTACTCGAAGAGGTCTATGAAATAGACACCCCCATAGGCAATGTCAAATAATTATAATATTTAATTTTGGTCAAAAACCAATTATGTAGCCCAAAAAGTTGATTTTTTCCATTTTATATCCAAAAGCACACTTTTTGTAATCTTAATATTAGAAACAAGGTTGAGACACCTTTCCCAACAAAAACAAATTGTTTTAATACCTATCAAAAAATCATCCCACAAATTTGAATATGAAAGACTAAAATAACCCTATTGAATTGAAGCATTGGAATCCATAGGAACACTAACTCAAAAGAAGTAGGTAGTGGAGGAGATAGAAGCTTAGCACAAGTCTCAAGAATAAGAGAAAATGAAAGAATACCAAGGTTAAAGTAAGAAAACTTCTCAAAAATAAAATTCACACTAGATTCATGAGAGTGAGTATCAGTCAAAGGAACTATAATGTCATTAAAGGTAAAATGTTAAAAGGTGCACATGTGAGATGCATAATCAACCATCCCAACAATAATGAATTATGTATTATCTAAGTACCTAATAATCACTTAATCAAGTGTGAAATTAAGATTCATCAATGCTCCATTATGTGCAGTATGATAGATGGAAAGGAGATTAGTTGAGAAGGATGGAACACAAAATACATCATTGAAAGTGACTTCTACTATATCAATATATATATATATATATATATATATATATATTTCCATGAATGTGTAGATGTGTTATTCTCCATCAGGATATTTTATAAAGTACAAGGATCAAATGAAGATAGCATGCCTTATGATGAAGCCATATAATGTGAAGCTCTAGAACCAATAATCCATCTCCCTAACTCAAGACTTTCAAATTACAAAAAATGCCTTACCCATCATCTTTTCTATCCAATTTTTCATCATAATTGTCTGTGACTATGCAAATGATGATGGCGTAGAAGAAGATGACGAAGAAGAATTAGATGACATTATTGCAGATAATTTGATATTATTCTTTAAAGAAGGTTCTTCATCTCATCAATCTATTTTTTTGTCATAATTATGTTCATCTTTCCCAATTCTCTTGCAATAAGCACATATGGGTTTCTCCTTCTCAAATGTATCATCTTTAGAAGAGGTGGGAGACTCATTAGATTCTATCTTAGATTTTTTTTCTTCTTTCCTTTGTCTTTGGGTGATGGGCCACCAATGCTTGACTCTTGGGAAGTGGATGTGATTGGATAATATTAGCTTTCTATCTAATCAAAAGGTCACAAAATGTCTTGAGAAAAAGAAGGCATAGTAAATGCATCACCTAGGGTACCCATCATGGAATAAAATGTATAATAAAAGAGTACATATGATCCTTTCAACTTAGACAAATTCAAGAATGATCACAAAGACTCAAAGTTTATTCGTAATCAAAGAAAACATTAACAGATACACAGAGCAGAAATATTTCTTTCATTTCTTCAATGCAAAAATATCAACTCCAAAAAGATCCCCCTTGTTTTCCCAATTTACATATTTATAAAATTTTCCCAATGAGTCTTTTCGGTTTCCAACAACCACTTCTTGGAAAGCAATGAAAATCTCCTTTTTTCTTCTTTTCATAACTGATTCTTGAAATAGTGGTAAATAAAAGAAGCTTTTTATTCGTAACTTTCCCTTTACCATAAAGAAACTCTTCTTTTTACCTTTAAGAGTAACCTCTTATTATGCAAGAATAAGAGACTCGGTCAAATCCAACTGTCAAGAGATAAAATAAGCACCTTCCTATCATAAGCAATGTAAGTTTGAGACTTTAAGGAAGAACACTGTCCTTAAGATGCCTTAGAAATACTAAGTTCACCCCTTGTAGTTTGGGCCAAGTTTAGAGAGTCCTTCTTCAACACAATATCCAGTAAATTATTCAGTTAATATAAGCATCCACTGTAATATGATCAAAGCCAGCCTCAGATCCTCGAGATGAACAACATAAAGTCAAGTAACAATTTCAAGTCTGGGATTAATCAATCATTACCAATTTGAAATATAGTTTCATTTCTAGCCCGAATGCCATCAATGGCCACTGCAAAATTCTGTTTGTGATGTCTTATACCACACACTACACAATAGAATCTGCAATGTTGTCACTAGGACTAAAATCCATGTTCCCTGTGCCTTCTTTGTTCTAATTTCACATTGTTGATGATCTCTTCCCACTTCCTATGTAGTTTCACAACTTCAACTTCCAAATGCCTTTGTTCACTTGATATCGACTTGAAATCATCATCTAAGTGTCCAATATATACTTCACATGCTCTCCTTTTACTAATAAGCCCATTAACTTCTCTCATGTCCACATTAGAAGAAAATAATCTTGATCCTTGTACAAAACTCACGCTTGCTGAACTAGGGCCTCGATAATGATTTTCAGGAGTCCATAGGTCCATCACTCCTAATTTGTTTGCAACATCAGCTCTGCGGTTGGTCTCTTCTGAACCAATGAATGAGTGATCTAATGCAGCCCGACTTATTAAGACCTCCTTCACAGTAGATGGGGCCTCAAATACTTCATCAAGCCTTGATGTGATTCCCAGATTTTGGATTGCATCCATTACTGGCTAAGAAGTTAAATTAAAAACACCAATTTCACTGTTCCATGCGAGAAGATGAAATGCCTGAGAATTGCATTTGTTGGATAACTTCTAAAGTCCTTTCGACATGTATGTGTTCTGCAATTATTAAACTCTAAACGACACCTCCACATCTTGCATATATCCTTGACAGAGTTTCTAAGATTGAATTTAGTCATTCCTTTAATAATTCTAGCTTTCAATGGGGTCTTTGCATCTTCTCGTACTTGATAATGCTCAATACATCATACTTCCGAGAAGGAAAGAAATTCGGGAATATAGCATGTGTTTCTATGTTATTTGTGAAGAGCACTTTCACCAACCATGAAGGAATCCTTGATTTTTATGGTTCTCACTTTGGGCTTTAAACTCATCTTTATGCTATCGAAGTTTATCATCTTGTTAAATCAAATGCTTAACATGTGCAAGTGCAAGCCATATCAAGAATACAAGTCATTGAGAATCTGTTGAAATCACCATGGCATTGCAATGACTTGATTAGAAGCAAAAATTCTTATAAGCACTAAGCAAGCATTAGGAATTTGTGACTAGTTTGAATTTCTGTAAGCCCAAACAAAACGATGCCCAAGACTATGTTCTTCAATGATTCCTTCATACAAAAACTATTCATTCTCGTAACACAATTGGAATGATTGAACAAATATCTGGACAATTCGCTTCTTTCCTTTCATCCAATTTTACGTCTTTCATGATCAAAACCTCACCTTTCGTGCCAATATCTACTAACTCCCATAATATAAAGAAGTAATTCCCGCCTTTGAAATTAGAGGAAAAAATTCTGACCTGTGGATATTCCCATCGATTTCCTTTGAGGCACATGACTGGGAGGGTGTTCACATAGGTCGTGGGATTTAGCTTTACACCTGCAGATTGTATTTGCTTGAAAGTTTCTAAAGCCTTTTCAACACACTCATTTTGTGCATAACATTCATTGCAATTCATGAGACCATTTCTTACTGAAGTGGCCTGTCAAACTGTTCACGACCTCTGTGTGTATTGTCGGGCAGTCAGAGCTTTTTAGAACTTTAGAACCACGAAGTTGGGCATTGTGGGAACTTTATAACCACGGTCGGGGAAGAATGAAATTCTAGAACCCTAGGGAAACTCGACAACAAAGAGTTGGGGCTTTTTGAAGTTTATTAATTAATGTAATGCCCAATAATAATAATGAGGTGGATGAGCTCATGAAGTCCTTGGAAATATTTGACTTTCATAAAGTTACTTATTCAATATATGGGCCCTAGCAACACATATCTGCCTCAAAATTTTAAAATGCTTGGAGCCTCTCAAAAATGACTTTAATAAAGTCATTTATCTAACAAATCATAGGACATATTTATTCACCCTTCCAAAAATATTTTGACGGGATTTAACTTTGAAACCATGAAAGCACACCTTAGGCTGAAATCAAAAAAACCTTCATAACTTTCTCATAATAGCTTTGTTGTTCTTGAAATTTGGACAACATGATGATTGAACACCACATACCAGAACCCAGAAAAAATTTAATCTCCAGCCACATAGAATTTAAATTTTGGCCTCATTTGCAATGTGGCAGCGGGAAAATGTGAAGTTTAAAATTTTGCAAATGGTAAGGTATTTGAGCATGAAAACTAGCCAGATTGGGTGGAATGGAGATAAAATCATGCCCATAAGAGGAATTTGCACCAGCTAGCATAGATTTTGAAAATTAATGGTTTTCATGATTTGGCAGGTTCAAAGGCATGTAAGGGAATGCATTAAAATTTTGAAATTTTTTTGGCTTCAAATTTTGGGGTAACATTGGCTCCAACTGGGGACTGTATTTTTCTAGAAAATGCAGAGAACCCTAGAAGGTTTGGGATAGACCAGTCCAAGTCCATTGGGCAACAGAGTTAAAAGAAAAGCAGGAAAATAGGGGACTGCTTGCAGAAGGGTGGAGGGGAACCGAGCACAAGCCAAAAACAAACAAGTCAAAACAAGACAAAGCAGAAAAGGAAAACTAAGTTATCAACACAACCAAAAATTCTACTATGGACATGGTCATAAGACCCTACCTCCAGAGAGCCCGATGATTAACATAGTTTTACGCTATGACAAAAACCAAAAAGGTAGAAATAAAGTACAAGAAGAAGAATACTAAAATGAATGCTAAACTAGAATCGACGAAAGAAGGGTGGTAGAAGTGAACCTTTGAACCTTCGAGTTGAGACCTTCAAGAGCTTCACACAATGAATATCCTACACACACAAGACCAAGAAAATGTTGCGGCTATGTTAAGAGGACTGTCATAGTCAGTCCCCCATTTTGGTGTTTCCACCTCCATGAACAACCAAATAGAAATGATTGTAGAAAGATGATAAAGAAGTACATCTAAATGGAAATACCAAGCAATACTTAGAAAAATATGCTACTACACTAGTAGATGATGCAAAAGCAGATGGTAGTGAATGGATATCACCTTCCCAACTAGATGCTCTCAAGGCAAGTATGTAATGTCCCTGTGGGGACCCCTATGCGCAGGTTACAAGGCCACGTGTCCGTGGGATTAGCGTGCATCCTCGTGGATTCTCCGATGGGGCTGCATGCTGCCACCCTTAACACCCTGGGTAGCCGCCCTTACTAATAGGCTGGTCTTTTGGTGTAGTGGTTGCGGGGTAAAAGCACAAAGTTGTGTCACACTTTATAAAGGAAACGGCCAACGCTGATCCAATTTTTAAACTTGAATCACTAAAAAGTGGCATATATGTTTTGAATTTTGAAATGATGTAAACTAGTAAAATATGTATTTTTTAGTATATTTTATGTTTGTATTTTTTTTAAAAATATTAAAAATCATTTTAAACTAGTTTTTAATGAATTAAAAATATAATTTAGTTGCTGATAAAATGCTGAAAAATGAAGTTGCATGGGACGTCAAACTTTTTATAGTAATTTTTTTTTTCTTCCAATTTTTTTGTGTGTATTTATAACTTGAAATTTTTGTGCATGAATATATTTTTTTCCAATTTTGATAAATATATATTTTTAAATAAATATTAAAATGTGCGCGAATAAAAAAACAACTGTTTTCATCGGACGTCAATTTTCATATTAAATATTTATCTAAAATGGAAACAAAATTATACCATCTTAAAATATATTCTTTTATCTAGTGCATCATATTTTTTTCATATTTTTTTAATAAGTTTTAGTATTTTTCCTTGGCAGAGTAATCAACCTCATATTTGTTTGCTGAAAACCTACTTTTAGTAAAAATAAAAAATGAAATATTAAAAATAATTAAACTATTAAAATAAATATATTTTTGAAAACTAGACTTATGGATCTACAAAAGGGTATTTTTATATTTAAAAAAAAATGTTGTTTACATTAGCAAGACTTATTGAAACTTCAAGTTTTTCAAATAATTTAATTTTTTTGGTAAATTGGACTCAAAGTGATGCTCCATACATTTTTAGCCAACAATTTTAGTTGAAAAGTTGTGGAAGCATACAACTTAGCTAGAATGAATCTTACTAGATCATATGTTTGACCAAAATTGATTTTTAGTTAGAAATACTTAAATTCAGTTGTGCTGATAAGTTCGCTGAAAGTGTGACACAACTTTGTGCTTTTACCCTAGGCCTTAGTGGTATCAAAGCTGAGGTCTCGAGGTCGAGACCTGCGGAGCGTGGTGGGCTGTAATGTCCCCGTGGGGACCCCTGTGCACAAGTTACAAGGCCACGTGTCCGTGGGATTAGCGTGCATCCTCGTAGATTCTCCGGTGGGGCTGCGTGCCGCCACCCTTAACACCTTGGGTAGCCGCCCTTACTAACAGGCCGGTCTTTTGGTGTAGTGGTTGGGCCTTAGGATACCACTAAGGCCCAACCACTACACCAAAAGACCGGCCTGGTGGTATTAGAGCCAAGGTCTCGAGGTCGAGACCTGCGGAGCGTGGTGGGTTGTAATGTCCCCGTGGGGACCCCTGTGCACAGGTTACAAGGCCACGTGTCTGTGGGATTAGCATGCATCCTCATAGATTCTCCGGTGGGGCTGCGTGCTGCCACCCTTAACACCCTGGGTAGTCGCCCTTACTAACAGGCGGGTCTTTTGGTGTAGTGGTTGGGCCT
>VDFB02149390.1:0-11939 GCA_007258455.2 Sequoia sempervirens | reverse complement strand
CTAAGTTGTGAGTTATCTTTACTTCAAACGTAAATCTTGACTAAACTAGAGACTCTAGCTTCGTTTCATTTCTGCCACGTCCTTCACATCTGAATCTGCTTTTTCTTTGGCTGTGAAATGTTTTGAATTGTGTATCTGCTTTTTCTTTGGCTACGTCCTTCACGCAGTTATCTGCACATTGTAGCGAATTCAAATCCACAAGTCTTCATTCATGTCCTAGCTTTGAAACAATGTCCTAGGCAATGTATGCTCTGGCTGTGGAAATGAGAAGATCAATTAATGAATGGCATGATCATTAAACAATACAACGAACATTTATATGCAGAAACCATCTTTGTCAAATGTCTTTTGATATAGGAAGAAGGAGCAGTTAATGACTATCCTGTAATCATGGCAGTCCAAGAGACCATATTTCTTCTGAGGCATTCTTTGCCAAACTATACATCGCAGCTTTGCTCCACGCTTTCCCTCATCTTCAAGATACATGACTACTCACCCTCATAACTATAAACATCTAACATTTTTTTCAATTTTACGCTCTTTTTATGGATATTCATACTTTGACTCAAGTGTTTTGAATCGCTTTTGTGTAGGTCTCTGGCTTATCATTGCATTCCATATGAGACCATTTTCATGAGGCATTCTATCAACACCATGCTACTTTGTCCATGCTTACACACCATTCTATCATAACATTTTACATTGTATCCATTATTAAGTGCTCATACAATCAGCGATATAGGCAATAATGAAATGAGTGTTAGACAAGTATTTTATATTGCAGTCAGAGGGTGCATTAGGTGATGCCTTTCCTTGTCATTAAAAGAACCAGTCTTCAACTCGCAAACTCCATCACAGCTGGACATCTTTTTCTTTTGTACGCATCTGGCCATAGGCTGTGTCAAACAATATTATACGTTGCTTTCTATCATAAACTCTACAACACGTGGTTTGTTGTTGGTGACGTTATAATGGATCAGCGATAAGTGAATGTGTTGCCTCTAGAAAGCTACACCAAGGCCGTAAAAATTGACTTTATTCCTGCAAATGATTCATGAGATGCGCAACATCATTCTGGAGAAACGTGGATTCATAAGTTAATGCATTCCTGATATATTGCTGTACAACATTGTTTTTTGACTGGATTCATTTGAAACCTTTTAATGTTGAGTGTCGAGTTTCATTTTGCGCAGGTAGAAAGGCCACGGTAATGTTTGACAGCATTAAATGGACATATTGTGCAGTCCATGACATGTTGTTGATATGCAAAGCGTTTATTGTTAACCATTTAGATCATGGTGTGTTCTGATTTTTATTTTCTTTTTCAATTTTCTTCTTTCAATCATTGTTTTCAGCAGGGAGCTATCAACATTCATGCATGTATCACTCACCAACGCTATGTTTAAGCACTATATGGAATGAGTTGCTGTTTGTCTGCATTTAAATCACTGAGTTTTCTTTTGTAGCTGCACATCTAAGTTTTGCATTTTGCTGCACAAGTTTCCAAATTGTGCATTGAGTAAATTAGTGAATAGATGTCTTTGCTTCATCTTTCATGCTAATCTTTCAAGCTGATCCAAGTGACAAATGCAAAATTGAATTCCTGTGACACAAGCTCTTTTCAGAAATATCCACAAACAGTGAAAATCTGCGTGTCATGAATCACTTCTCATGCTTTGTTTACGAGAGTATTCCTAAACATTATGTGGAGTTTAGTTTTGAATCTGGCACCAATACCTTTTTCTTTTGCTGATAGTGACATAAATATTTGGTGAAATATTGAACGACATTTCACATAAATGCGATCCCTTATCATTAGCTGAGGTAGTGGTCAATGAACTTGCAGTGATAAAAGTCTAATCATAGATCAGATAGTGCGACAAGAGCCAACCATTAACCCACCATTCATGACACATAATGAGATCAGATATGCATTGAAAGAAACATCACATTAATGTTGGGTCTGCCAATCTTGATATTGCCAACAATTTGAAGATTTTGCAGAAGAAACAAGGCTGAACTACATGGAGGAGTAGTTGGATTAAAAGTTCTATCATAAATATCATTGCATCTCTCTATTTTTTTAGAATAATTAGTTCATTCAATGTGGACTTAAGCCTTAGAGTTTTATTTTGATTTATCACCCCGTCTTTAATGCTCATCCGTATTTGTCAATCTTAGCATTCAAAATGAAATCATGTTATTGTTGGGAGTCAATGATTCAAATGAATTTAATGTTCTGATTTTCACATGATTGTCTTTTCCTTTAATAGGTGAAAGTCAACAAAGGTACAAGGAAAGCGAAAAGTCAACAAGAAGGAGGCTAGCAAAGGAAAATGAAAGGAGGATTTTTTTTTGAAAACTCAAAGTGTTTTTAAACACTTTAAGTGTTTTTCAACGCTTCTTCAAGAAATTGTTTATCTTTTTGTTTTTAGGACACTAACTTTCATTTGGGTCTAAAAAGAACACTTTGATTTTTCATTGCAAAGGGCTTAAAATGAATCTTAGGACAAACTCACTAGATTTTGTTTGAGGTTAAGAATTGAACAATCAAAACTCACACTTCATTTTGGTGCTTAAAACTAATCACACAATTGCTTTGAAGGCTATAAACTTAACAAGTGCTTGAATTGTGATTTTGTCTCTTTGGGTGCATTTTTGAATGTGTATCCTCTCCCTTTGCTTCATGACCTAGGTACAAGAGAAACACTCAAAATACATTTTATTGCTTTGAAACACTTCGATGGCTTAAAATTGAACATCTTGTGCGAGTGTGAGTAGGGACATTTTCGCGTACATTCTCTTTCTTTGTGCCATCAAAGATAGATCGAGTTACGGATTGTGTCTTTGCTTGCTTTTGTTTATCTTAGAGGGCCTGCCTTGGGGAAAAAGTACTCACCCAAGGGACGACTCAACCGGTAACACTCTAAAGCCAAGAGTATTTCCAGCCGGGATATAAATGAGGGTTTTGGTTAAACACCATAATCACGCGGTTGGCTCCGACAAGATGGATCCCAAAGGGGACTCTTGTCGTATGGGTCAATCTCCACGAACGGAAAGTCCTTACTAGAACCCATGTGCTAGAATTTTCCAAAATCCTTAATCTATTTGTTGGTGCAAGAACGGTCATTCTGAAGCCACCCCACACTTTAATGCAAGGTTCCTAGTAGAAATGGAAAACATGCCATGGGAGTTTATGCAGGTTACGCTTACGTCTGCATAAGGGAGTAAGTGTTGTGGAGGAGCCGCTGGGGTCAAGCATCTAACCATTCACTAAAGATAAGCGTGAAGGGACTTGTCCAAGTGGGGATTCAACAAATATTGTCTTACACATCCATAGGGCTTTGTATATTGCTTGTTTGAAAACACAATGTGTTTATCGAAAACATTGCAAAACCAACATTCAACATCATCATCAAAATTTCAAACCCCTTAGTTAGAGCAAATACCTTTGACAAAGCCCAAGAACTATTGCTTACCCTTGGGACTATGTCCTTAGAGGTTCCTAAGTAATTGGGTTTACATCTTAATTTGCTCTTACAAAGGTCAACATTAGGCAACCTTTGTCCTAATTTCTTGGAACTTCCACATATCACTTTGTGGAACGAAAAGAAGTTGTGACATTGACATTCAGTTTGAAACATAATCAAGAGTGTTTTTGTGGTAAAAAATACACTAAGCAAAGATAACAAATTGGACCCCACACATGTGCTCGATATCTTTTGGTCATATTGGTCTTTTGATTGCTCTTAGAGAAAAGTGTGTTCTTCAATACCTTGGCCTAGTAAACAAAGTATCTCTAAGTCTCTTAGGATCAAAATCAAACACTTCATCCACCTCAAACATTTATCAACATCATCCCACAAACAACTTTAGAGCTTTGAAAACATCATTACCTAGACTTGGGTACATTTCTAAACCAAATCAAAATCATTTGTTTAGTTAGGTGTGTTTGGATGAATCCTTCCACGCACACTTAGTTAAATTATCACCTCTTTGAACAAGTTCATCCTAAGATAGCATCCAACATTTTAGGGTTTACAAGTTCATCATCCACATCAAACAATCAAAATCAAGCCCTAAGTCTAGCATTGATCCAAAGCTCTTAAACGTTCATCACTCATCATTTACACATTTCATCCTCCATCTCGTCATTGATCCTAAGAACCTTAGAAGTCACTTTCATAACAAGGTCAAAACACAAGAAGAACATGGAATATAAACTTGATCCATACATCTTGGGTAATCCAAATCAGTTGAATCTTCAAAGCCTTGCAATGCCTATCAATTATCAAAGTCCATGCATAGGATCATTGCCTTCGACAGATGTCAATAGAACAACAAGTGTGAGTGTGTCAAAATCAAAGATTGGAACACATTTCCCATTGGGAGATCTAAACCCAAAACTACAAGTCTATCAATCGAACAATCAATGCATGAACCTTGAAACGAACAATGTCATCCCACCAAATCCCTACAAGCCAAATGAGAATACACCAAGTACAAGTTTTCAAAACATGAATCCAACAAACTTTGGATAAATATGTTTGCAAACCATACAAATATTGTTCAAAATCCAAACAAAATCTTTAACGACTCTTAAGTCAAGGCAAATGTGATCCCCAACATAAAATGGTCAATTTCACTATCATGTCAACTGAAAAGTCATCCCAACCTAACATTGTCCAAAATCAAACACAAGTACACAATCAAATCAACTATATCAAAGGAGTCAAGATCAAAATCAAGAACAAAATTGGCTAGATCAAATTGCTGCACTTTCCAAAATAGTTGAGGCATTGTGCCAAGGGAAATCTCCACCACTATTACCAACATCATTCCTTGGTTTAGGGCTTCCCCCTTTACCTAGCACCAATCAATCCACCCAAATCAATCCACCTAACGTCAATCAAACCATCACGTCAAATCCTTCGAATATACCAACGACATCATACCAATGGATGGTATCTAATCAAACAACAACGTTGATCCCAAATCAAAATATGGTCTCCCAAGGACCTATCACCTCGATCATTCCAACCATCACTATCCCTTTAATCATTCCAACCACCACTATCACGCCCATCACATCTCAAACCCCCACAATCAATCCAAGCATATCTCAACCACTTGTAAATTACATCCAACATGATTCTGAATCCGCCACCACTACCACCAAAACCAAACACAACAAGACAATATGACATTGCTCTAAGAGCTCACCAATCATACGAAAAGGCCATCCAACAATATCTAGCCATGCAACAAGAAAGACAAGCTCGACAAGTGCAACAAGCCTATCAAGCTACCCAAGCCTCTCTAGTTGCTCAACAAGCACAGGAACAAACATGAAAAAATTCAATCATTGGTGATAGCATTAATAATATCCCCACCATAATTATCGAAAGCAATGGTCAAGATCCATCCATCAAAGAGCACATTGGAAATGTTTCTATCTCATCCGAAGATCAAATAAACATAGGTCAAGAGTCACTTTTCAATCGTGATCAAAATCCACCAATGATACCTAACAATGAGCCAATTCAAGAAATATCAACATCACTTGACTCTATGGTCGAAGACATTCACAATCTCTCCACCGCAATTGTCAAAAACAATGATCAAAACCTCTCCATTGAGGAGCACATTGAGGATGTATCTACACAATCCGATGATAAACTCACCATACATCAAGAGCCACTTTTTAGTGATCTCTTCCAAGGAGTGTTAGGGTTATTTGATCCAATTGACATAATGCACAATCAGTTCACCTATGATCATATTGAAAATGTCTCTACATCGCCTTATGAGTTAGAGGACATATCTCAAGAAGTTATTCCAAAGCAAGATCAAAATCTTTCACTAAGGTCTAGCAATGGTCATTTTCAAAACATGTTGATCCCCTTTGACCTCATGGTTATAGATGCTGAAGGAACCTTGAACTTGACCATGCCTAATGTGGAAACATCCAAAGGAAAGTCCTTTTGTAAGAAATCCATCCTTTGAAGCTGCCCCATGTCAAGAACTTGATACAAAGCAGGTCGAAAGTAACTTTGAAATCATTCAAGATCAAGAGTTTGTATATTCAAGATACTACAATATTCTAATGAAAACTCTCCTATCTATGCTTAGCACATACTCCCTCCCATCTACCCATGAGATGCTTTTCTGAGATAGACGCGTGAGTAGTCTTCATCTAGAAACGAATTTTGTTACACAAAAGAGCAGATTCTTAACTCCTACAATCAAATGGAGTTGTCAACATCAGGATCAAATATGTCCCAAACTTAGATTGAGGACATCATGAATAAAGATATCCATCATTATCCGCTCAACAAAACAAGTCAGATAGAACATCCAGAGTTAGCGGAGCAGCAAAGTGAAAGAACGTCAACTACGGTGGTCATCTATCAGAGAACACTTATTGAACAAGAGCTCTTGGAACAGGAGAAATCAAAGCATGAAGGTACTACTTCCACCATACTGGGGGCAACTTCATCTCAAGCAAATGTCAACATTGGGAGCATGAAGAATCCTTATGATGAAACTAGTGTCAATACTACAACCAGCCACGCCATGAATCTTCATCCACCCATCACCCCATCCACGAATTGGGACCAACACCAAAGGAAAGTGTTAAATCAAAGTATAAAGAACGTTATCAAAGCAAAGGAAGCCAAGCATGAAGGAAAAATCAAATACATATGGATACCAAAGAATACAAGAAAGATCATCCCTATCCAAACTCCATCAGGTCAAAGCGTGGGCAAAATAAAAAAGAGGGAAAGGTATCCATCAAAGATGTCATGAAATCAAAAGCAGGCTTTTCAAGCGACGTACAAAGTGTATCAAGCGGTTGGTCCCAATTCCATGCACACTTCCATATCCACCCATCATTGTTCATCTTCCCAAGTTTGGAGAATCAAAGATTCCAAGCTGTCAACCAATCCATCTCTCATCCCTAAATGCACTCCCACCATCTCTCCACAATCACTCATTACGAAGTCACTCTCCATTGGAGAACCCCAGTTTTGCTCATCATCCTCCACCATCTTCATAGCATTTTTCATCTTAAGCTTATCAATCAAGGATTGGGAAATGGTCACTAGCACATGTGACACCAATCCAATATGAGATAGTTTGCATCATGTTTTCTTATGCTTTTGCTTTAGATCTTTTGTCATTTGTTTGCATTTTGAACATGATGTATTATTTCATAAGGATGTTAAATATTTTGATTTGTTGTTGAAATACTAACAATTCTGCAGATTTTATTGTTAGATTTCTAACCACATTTTGCAGATTTTAGCATCCACAGTGCGGAGGAGATGTTGCGGCTAAATTCATTACAAAGTGAGTAATATGAGAAGATGAAAACTACTATACATACGCACAACGGTCTCTCTCTTGCTTTGTATGGCTCTATAACTCTTTCCATCCTAGTAGGACCTAGGGTTGTTGATACTAATTTTGATGTCATTCCGGAATTTGATCTATTCAGGGTGAAGTTGGGCATCCCTTGGCTAGCTTCCATGAACGAAATCGCTTATATTATTCACAAATGTTTGAATCTCTCTCACAGAGGTGTTGTGCATGTCATGCACAACACTGGGTATCATCCATTAGTATCTTGTGGGGCTTATTCCTTGGATCATTCTTGGCCCACCTCGATCGATTCGCTCCCTCCTAGAACATATCTACTTTATCAAAATTACGTTAAGTACAAAATTGGGGGTAAGGTGCAGTTGAAGATGACTCATCCTACAGTGCAACAGCAAGATGCCTCCTCCTCCTGAAAGGAGAAGGGGAAGCCTACCCACACATAGGGTTCTTCTTTCTTCTTCTTTTATTGTTTCACCTGCTGCTTCTTCTCGCCCTATTGCGGCCCCATCAAATTTTGCTCCAATTTGTTTGCTGGGGAGTCCAATGGTGCCCACCCAACAATAGCCTAAGCATCCAACATTTTAACTTCCTCTCTTACCCACAATGCCTCAACCCATTTTGTATGGTAAGGAGAAGGGTCTTCATGGAGCATCCTATATGTCTCGACATATGTGGCCTCTTACTACTCCTACCTATAAGGTAGAGAATGGGAAGAGGCCCACTGCAAAGGCACTCGAGCCTGCTCCCCTCATGTTGTTCCATCATCCTCTCCATCTCTCCCTCTTGTTCTCATCCAAGAGTCCCTCCCTCTATTGGAAACAACTATGATGGATACTCTAATAGTTGAACAAGAATCTTTCATCCCTTCTCAAGCTACGGCCTCTAGCTCGCAGAGTCAAAAATTTCCTTGTGCATGAGCGCAAGCGTCAAAGGAAGGCTTTGGCCATTGAGCAGGCCACCTTGCAGAAGAAGAAAGAGGAGCCAACAGCTCCTGCTTCGGCATCTACTATGTCCTCTTCCATCATCTCTGCTTCAATTCCCTGAGCCTCAATCCTGCTTCTAAATCCCCTTGCAAGCGTGAACAATCCTCACCCGAAGGGTGCAGCTATTCATTGCTCCTTCAATTGAGCCTCCCCTTCTGATGTCCCTTCTGGACATCTCATTTTTTTAAAACACATGGATATGTTGAACACCTCAGTGGTGTCCACCATAGTTTTCTCCTCTTCCTCTATTCCCTCTACTTCATCTATGGGGATTTCATATCCTTCGATGAAGCGAAAGATGGAGGATGACCCCACTTGAAATGGGGGTCAAAAGAAGGGTTCACCTTCTTCGAAGGGTGGTTCTGCATTGGCTTGTGTCATCCTAGTGATGAAGGAAGCCTTAGTGTCCCCAGAGTTCATCACTGCTCTTGAATCATTCGATGAGCCTAGCAGTGAATCTTGAGTGCCGCCTCCATCACCCATTGAGTTGACGCATGGCACTCCTGTAAAGTGCATGTTCAACTCTGTAGACGATGTCCTAGCCTTATCAGCAATTTTTGGAAGATCGTTGATGTTCACCTCACAAGAACTGAGTGGAGAAGAACTTGAAGGGCCTTCTTCCTTGGCTCTTGTTGTAGGAGGGTTGGAGGTTACCCCTTGACATTCCACCCTTGCAGGCTCGTCCGCCCTCCCCTTACAGTGATCTAGATTGGGAGAATGATGACCTCTTGGTTGATGAGGACTAGCGGGTGCCTCTTCTTTATCTGTAGATTAGATTGTGTGTGTGTGTGTGTATTGTGTTCCCCCATGCTTTTTTATATGTTCCTGGATGACCCTTGTCACCCTCATAGGTGCTTGAATACAAGAGTGTTTTTTTTGTTGTAAAAATTCTTCTATTTGTCACATCATTCTTCTCTTTGTCGTGTATTTATTTTTGACAATTGGGGATGATGCAAAGTGTTGGGGGAATTTAGGCCTCCCTTCCATGTTGACCAATTTTTTATTTTCATTTTTTCTTCACGTGCTTTCTTCACATGGTCTGATATAGTAGGGGGTTTATGACAATTCATTTATATATTATTATACTTATCTATCTATATTTATGTCTGACCTCGAAATTTTAGATCCCCCTGTCTCTTGTTCATTATGTTGTTGTCTTCCCTTTATTTTCATCTTTCTCTCTTCTTTGCTTGCATTGTGATGTTGTGGTGCTCATGTTTTGTCCCTCGTGTGTGCAACAACATTACCACGATTACATCTCGTTATGTTCCACAGGCCACAACATCACTTTCACTCTTGCTTTTCTCTCCTTAGGATGTCACATTCCTTTGTGCTTAGCACGCACCATCCTAAGGGGGGCTCTCATACTTCTTTGATTTTCAAAAAGTGCATTCAGTGGCCAACAAATATTTTCTTGAAAATCTTTATCTTTAACTTTTCAAAATATTTTTCAAAAATCACATTCCTCGACAAGGACCCCTAGCGGAATATTTTTCCTTCATCATGGGTTCATAAAAAAAGAATTTTATAAGCTTTCCTCTAAGGAGGGGGAACCTTTTCCTATGGGAGAGGTCTTGACTTTCCCCTTGCGAGGGGGCTTTCTTCCTTTTAAATTCCTTGATTCAAAGTGAAATCTTTCAAAAGGATTCCTTGATGTTGAATTGATTTGTGAAAAATATTGTTGCACTTTCAAACTGAGTGTCCCTTGGGTGGACCCCTTATCTTTTGAAGGGTTCCTGAGGGACCCCTATGAAATCTCTTCCTTCAATTGTTGGCTACCTGCATGACTGTCTGTTTGTCTTCTTGCATGGCCTCTTTTTGATATCTAACATGTTTTGTCTACGGATTAACATGTTGCTTTGTAAATGCACCTGTGAAGCTGCTTTCCAATCCAACTCTACAGAGTTCCTCACATCAAGCTTCCTTCAGGATCGAGCGCTTGGGGGCCACCTTCTCTGCAAGTCTGAGGACCTATGAAGCACTTTTATTCTATGGGATCTGTCCACCATTGGTTTGCGGGCCTTTGATGCACTTCGTTCAATCCTCTTTAGGAGAGAGTACCTATGGAGCCATTTTCCTACCTTGCACTTTCAAGCACACCAGATTGTGGTCTGCTTCCTTGATGGTTCAGGTATATTTTCTTGGAACTCTTTCGACCTACTTTACCAAACACTCATTGGAACTCATGTTCGCTAAAGTGGGGTCAAAATTTATAGGCATGAATTTGCACCCCCCCAAGGAAAGTTCCCCTTTGACATCCTTCACCTTAGAAAAATCAAACCCGACCATGTAATTCCACATCATTTGTTCATACTCCATTCACTTGGCACTTTTCTTTAGTGTCAGTGGGGGAATTTTTGTCGGGGACACGCGTGCAGCACATTGTCATCCTGACAGGATTCTTGCCTCTAAAATCTATAGAGGCATTACATTCTTCATTGGCGACGAAATGTAACACCCTTGCGCCCTTCAACCAAACTTTGAATGGATCTTTCCCTCCTAAATCACCTTCAAATGTGTATCTTTCACATTCATCTCACCTTCTTCACATCTTCTACACACTCTCAACATATTTTCTTGAATAGTTTCTTCACAATTCTCACATTCTCTCACACTCTCAAGCTACTTGCTACACTATTGGCTTCATCCCAATATCATTGCACTCTTCACATCTACCATCTAGAAGCTGCAAATTGGTGTCGTGCGAGTCCTCCTTCGGCATCGATGTGGCCGCATCAAATTTTCCACAGTTGTAAGCTTGCATTCCTCTCTCATTGGCCTTGAGTGCCTCTGGTTGAGGGTGGTATTGTTCACTTACTATTGCATTGTTGTTGGATTTGAGTAGCATGTTGTTTCTTATAGTGTTTGATATTTCCTTTCATGTACTTTCTTTATTATCGTATTTCTATTTCTCTATCGATTTGGTTTTCCATGGAGGTGGGGACACCAAAATGGGGGTTTGATTGCAGCAAGCCCTGAAATAGCCCCAACATATTTCCATGTCTTATTGTGTGTAGGTGCTCGTTTTTGTGGAGCTTGCGGGAGAACTCGACTTTCTGTGAGTTGAATCTTTATCTTCTTTCTCTTATCATTCTTATATTGTCTCTCTTGTTATTTCAATTATTCTATTATTTATTGCTTTAGTCATCGCTTTAAACCTTAACAGCTAAACTGTTAATAGGCTTCTAGAGGTTTTTGTTTATACTTCTTCACTGTCTGTCTGTACAAACAACAACACACCTGTGAGACGCTAGTGCACTACGTTGTCATCCCTATTATGCGCTACTATCCTCTAGTAGAGAGCTAGCAAGGTTACAAATAGGATTCTAGAATCCTATTCGTTTAGCCCCATTAAAACTCTCAAGTTAGTAGAGTGAAAAAAGCACTAAGAGTGATTTGATATCCTTAAACATTAACAATTCCCTAAACACTTGTGTGGTTGAGGTAGATTAGGGTAGCCTTCAACTCTCGGTTCGCCATGACCTGGAGTCATTGAGTGGTCGGTCCTGCTCCTCTACAATATATTTATTATTTATTTATATCTTAATTGAAGAGATTTTTTTATTTAATTTT
>VDFB02149389.1:0-10306 GCA_007258455.2 Sequoia sempervirens | reverse complement strand
AGGAATATCGCCACTACAACATGGACAAGAAAACAAATTAACTATTCTTGAAGCCTACCATAGCTTTAACACATTGTTGGTCACAGGTTCGAAACACCTGGACACTATAACCATTCGTTCATCGATCGAATAAAAAAATTATGTGGTTCTCTAGTGAGCTTCTATTCCCACCTTTGTTGCATTCTTCCCACTTGAATGGTGAGGGCGCAATTCTATCCTAGTTTGATATAATAGATATCTTTATAAATTTGACAGAATAGATAATCCTTCTGAATCTGACAGAATAGATAAATTTGGTCTGCTCTTTGAAAGCGCTATTGTTTTAAAGCCTTTCCTAATTGGCTAGCGCTCTGCTTAACCATCAAACAGTTTCTATGTTTTTGATTGGCAAAACACTGAGATTTGAGACTGCGACCTGCTGCTCCAAACAAGGATTGCTGCTCCAAACAAGGTGTTTCCTACGGCTAGTGCAGGTTCGATTTACATAGTCACTTGTGGGCTGGAAATTCCGAATTGCTAGCATCCTAACGTTTTGCCTAGGGGCACCATCCCAGGAGTTTGCCCCTCCCTGGCCAATAAAAGGGTTTCATCTAGAAAGAAAGATGTTACCAAATTGGTAAATAACAGTTAATTTGTAAGGTTGCAAAAATGAACTAGTTAGTAAAAGGAAGAGGAAATTTACCATAATTGTGATAAATTGGTAAAACTGTAATGTGTGATTGATTAAAGATTTTCATAGCATTGTGTGGGATTACAGGTTGGTGCACTTGATGTGTTAGGTTCTCTTGGTTCTGAAGAAAATGACTTAGTACTTGCTAATGCTTGTCTGCACCATGCCACTTAACTTAATAAGACAGTGTCAGATAGATCGTTCGATGTATCTTGTTGTTGTTGATAGTAACAATAGCATGGCTAATCCACAAAATTTAGCTCAGCTTTTAGTCAACAGCGAAATTTGCTCCCAGCAATAAAAAAATAAAATTCCCTTTATTGTTTTCTGGACATTCCAAGATTTATCTCTGGTTATCACTTAGAATGTATTAATTGTGACGCTCTTGAAAGACTAATAGAAAAAGGAGTGCTCAACATGTTCCTTTTTGATAACCTTCATTTCTAGGTATCATCTGTCAGCATTAACTGCATGCAGTGCTTGGTTCTCAAGCCGTTCCATCAATGACCTGTTTCTCATGAGCTATCATTTCTTCTATGCTTGATCTCTCATGAACTTGAATGCTTCACATGGCACTCACTGAACAGGGTGATGCTCATAGGGGGTGAATTTTGGTTGTGACATTTTATTATCTCATAAAGATTATGTTTTTTGGTTGTATGCTGAATTTTTCCTACTTACATCACCACCATTTTAAAAATTGTCAAGATGCTTCTATGCTTGAAATTTTGAAAGATATTTGAACAATGTTCTCATTACTGCAACATTTTATTGTCAATTAGCTGATAAGAGTGATCGCATGTAGAGAGGCACACTATTCCAAATCATAGCCATAAATTACTTGTTTTGATGGGGATATGTATTCTTTTTCGTAGGAATCACTTTGGTTTATTTACACGAGAAAGAAGGTGGTGCATGCCTAATATTAGCCACAAGTTTGCTTGAATTTGCTGACATTTCAAATCAGAAAATGGAGTCTTGGAAAAAACCAATGCAACCTAGAACATTCAGAGATCTTTATGGAGTGCGATTGGTGCATCATACATCATTCCAGGAAGAACTTCCTTCGAAGGGTGGATTTCAACTTTCGAGCAACACCAATTCCGAGATTCCTGGAGATGATAGAAGATTGCTCATGGAGTAAGATTTTATCTTCTTTTTGTCACTAAAATTCTGCATTGGCTTTAGTAATATGCAAAGCAAAGAAAGTTATGTGGTAGGTCACCTTCGAAAAGGTAGCTTCACAGTTATGGAAAAATTGATCAAAATATGGAACACTGCATAAGACTGCTTGATGCTTGCTAATGTACTTTTTATCAATTAATAAAGAAGGTGTTGGTGGTGTCATTGAAGTCTAAATCACACAATTCGATTGTCAGATTGTCATGCTTATGGTGAGTTGTTTTGTATGATTAAATTTTGTTAGTTCTGGTTCAGGTTTGAAGATGATGTCAACTCTAAAGATTCTGGGGCTTCTTCACCATATATTCATCTCAGAAGAATCTGGCAAATGAGGGCAGCATCTCTGAGACCTGTGCAGTGCAATCATCTAGGTATTTCATATCAGTTTTGCCTAAACTGAAAATCTAGTTTTTAGGAAACTATGCTTTCTTTGGAATCTTAAATTTCTTTTATGCTCTTCAATTCTCTTTAGCAGAATTTAATTTTTCTTTGTTTTTGTTACCCATGTACACTTCAAAAACTGCAATCTTAATTTTTTTTCTTTTTATTAAGTGCGAGATGCGGTTATGGAATCTCTATGCAATCTTTTAATTCATACTTGACATATCCTTAGGTGATCAGAGTCTGGCAGAAACCATTGCCAATGTGTTAACATCATTGCCTTTCATATTTCTTGGAATCCAAGCTCCAAGGTAAGTCCAGATTCAAACTATATCTCACATATCTTGTACTTATGTGCTCATGTATTTTGATTTGGCTGTTAACACTATCTTTCAATTAAATGACACAGAAAGAGAATGAGAAATGTGTTTTATGCAAGTTCTTTGATTGGTGTTGGTGTTGCATCCACTTTGTACCATACTTCAAGAGGAAATGCCAGAAAGTATTTTAGATGGGCAGACTATGCTATGATTGCTACTACAACAATTGTAAGTAATATGAGGAATTTTTTAATTTTCAACAGATATACAACATTACAATTCTAACGCATGAAAACCTAAGGGTGATCCCAATAACACCGTTTACAATTTTTGGCCCAATTGACACTTAACTGATTTTTTCTAACTAAATCTTCACTTTCAAACACTTATAGCAGCCAAACCGTGAGGAATTTGAAGATGATGCAAACTAGTGATTTGTGACATTTTGCTTGTAGATTCTGGAAAATACATTTTTCAAAAATTAACTATTTTGCACTTTTTTCCATCTCCTTCTAGTAAAACTATTTTTCAATAAACACCATTTTTAAGGAGTGGTGCTCACCATATAACATATAAAATTTTTTCCATGAAGGATAAAATTCTAATTCTTTTGAATTTAGATTCATAACTCTGATATATAGTGCTTCCACTTGGTTAGATAGTTTTTTATTGAATATTTTTTCTTTAATCAAGTTTCTAATTCAAACATAGTGAGGACCTGTGATAACACATAATTTTTTTTTTGTATGTATTGAAATTATTACTTTTTTATTGGATCAAGGGAATTCAATAGCTAATGCACTCATATTTTCAATTTTATTTTTAAAATTCTATTTTTCCATCGTGGTTCAAAGAGCTTTGATTTTCTGAAACCTACATTCATATATAGAAATAAAAAATAAATATAGTTTATAAAATTAAATTTATTTAAAATTACCTTTGGGAGATTATAATAAGGATGACAAAACATAAAAAAAAATAAATGAATTCATTTGATCCCCTAAAATGTAAAATAAAAGGTTTTATCAAAGATTTTGATAGGTGTAAAGGAGACTCAAGTATATAAGTATGGTTTAAAATAGCGGGTTCTATCCAAGGGGTTTGATCTAAGGTAGTTTGATCAAAACCTCTCAATTGAATGCTTTCAAATGGAAATTTTAAGGCTTAAATCATTATATTTCTAAAATATGTGATTTCAACATAAATTAGAATCTCCTTAGAAATTGTAAACCAGCTTTGTGGGATCACCCCAAGCATGTTTCTATTCGTTGCTTTATTTATTTATTTCCCGTTCTATGAATTTCAGTCACATCCGCTTGTTTATGAATTATAGATCACGAGACCTCATGTTCAAATTTTTATGAAGCATCCTGACATTTTCAATGGAACAATTTTTGCCCTGTATTTTAAATGTCATTGATGACTAGCATTATTCTGCTAGGATATTTAGAAAACCGGGCTGCTATCCTCTAAAGCAAAACTTCAAGGAAAATCTTTCATATCAACTAAAATTCGGTACCTTAATGACCCCGTTGAATTTTAAGATGTTATATGGAACGCTAATTTTACCCTCCTCTAGTATTTTGTAGTTTTGGTTAGACTCTAGTATTATTTCCATTAGTGTAGAGCCTTGAAGATTTTTTGTTTCTTTTATGTGGCAGATTAGCAATAATTCTACTTTCTTTCCTTATCAAACTATTCTTGACAGTTCGAGTCTGCCATTATTAGTATTCATGTTAAAGATCTTTGCAGAGTGCATGAATATTGTATAAAGTCAGCTATGGTCAGTGCTGTATACATCATATTTAGTCTTTAGATAGACAATTGAAGGATGAAGAGACATGGAAATGTGGGAGTATGTTTTGTGGAAAACTGGATTTTACTCAAATCACAATCAACCATATAGTTATCATGGTCAAATGACACCCCCTTTCAAACACTTTTCCTTAGCAGTCTAGCAATTCTTGGGTATCATGTATGCCATTGTTATTGTCATGTCTCATTATTGCTATTGTCAAGCTAATGAAAGATTTCTATTTCAATTGTAAATAATTCTTGTACCTCATTGTTCATATAGGCTAATCTATAAATGACATGCTTCGTGCCCACAACCCATAACGTGTTGGCCCCTTCAGACATCGAGCTTTGATCTTGCCAATATTATTTTTCAAAGAAGGATTCTTTTTGGATGAGGAAAAGAACTCAAACTCTACTATTCATATTGACTTAGCTTCCTTTGAAAGTCTAGGAGCTAGAACAACAACTTCAATCTTGTCAAGGAAAATAATTTGTAATGGTTCAAACACAAAACCTAGCATTGCAATAGCATGTTATGCTTCATATGTTTTATTTTGTTTCTCTATGGCTTCCTACAAAGTTTTAGGAGTTTCATAATATTTAAAGTTTTCCTTTTTAATTTTATTTGACTCTTGATGAGTAGTGGAAGATTCCCATTGCTCTTTTATGTCTGTTTCTTCATCTTTTCAAATTGACTTATCTTTTCATTTAGCCATGACGAGCTAAAGTCTTCCATTGCCTTGTTTATATATTTTAAAGAATGTTATTCCTTTAATGCACTATTTACAATAATGAGAGGTTGACTTTCAATTTGTTAGATGTCATAAGTAAAAATGAAGATAGATCCATCATCTTTGATACCAAAAGGAATCTTTCCTTTGATATTTATAACTTTCATTTGTGCAATCATTAGCTTTTAGAAGCTCCTCTTTCTAACATCCTAGTCATTTTGGTAGTTAGACCAAAAAACCTTTATAATGATTATACGACTGAAATCATACCCAAATACTAATTTTCCTTTAGGGTCATAATTTGTGTGAGAATAAAACATTATAAGGTTTAAGGAAGAATGTGCTTCCTCTAAAGCTCTTGCACAAGTCACAAAATGGGGAATGGAATGGAATGGAATGGAATGGAGGGAATAAAGCTCTACGAAACCAAAAAATATTTTATATGTGGATTTGGGATATAGGTAAAACCATTGGGAATGTGGTTTCTCTCAAAGTTTTCTATACTTGTCATGGAGCTGTGGGTGGATTAGTTCCTCTTACCAATAAAATAAGTAATAGTTTGGGTAGAGAGGTCAATGGTAAGGTGTCTTAGGTCTGGAGTTCTGTCCCCTTCTATCTGAGACTATTGAATGTGGTTTCCTTGGCTGTGGTCAGTATATTGTCCCTCTTCTCTACTCTGTTGAATTAGCTGCCCATTCTTCATAAGACTAGACTGTCGTAAAAGCTCCTTGTCCTAATTACTATTAAACACCTTTTTAGTGGCATCTTGGAGCATCTTCTTCATCTCCAATCACAAGATGCATTCTCTTTTATCACTTGTTATTTTAGGTTCAATGCAGGGGAGTTGATGAGGAGAGGAGTTTTCTTCCTGTTTCACACCTCCTTTATGCATTGTTTGTGTTTCTTATAAAACTCCTGAGTGGGGCACCTTTCACACATGACAACGTGTTATACCTGTGTCAATTGTTCAGCATAGCTCTACAAGATCATGGTAGCCTATTTATGCATGGTGAGTGGCCTCCACCATTATGGATGCAACTAAATATTTGGAACCTTCCCTCCAATCATCATTCAATATCCTCTACTTTTCTTTCTTGACCTAGTCTGTTTCAGACATCCTCTAGCTAGATTATTCACTATAACCCCATAGTATACAGGGCCCCATGCACCAATACCTTATAAATTAAATTAAAGAATGACATCTCATCTTTTCATAGTTTGGAGGACTTGTTTCATAGCACAACTTACAGAAATAGCTAGATAATAAAAGAGTGCCATGGTTGTCGATAAACATTTGTCTTGTGTATAGGTGAAACTGTGAAATAAATTTAGAGACTGGGGGATTCTTCCTATGTCCTTTGGTGCATTGTTCAGATGCATCAATACATTACTAATAGTTGAGTTAATACATGCTCTGAAATATTAACCAGCTGCATGAAAAACATTTGTTGCTTCTATATCCACTTGGATTTCATTGGAGGTTTCAGCCTTCTGGCATCCCATTGTAGGTAAAGTGAGGAAGGCCAAATCTTCATGCTTTTGATTACAGTCTATTAATGGTGCTAATATGGTATTGTTAAAAAATAGACTTCTTAACATTCAAAAGATAAATGGAATGTCCTCAACACCTATTAGAGCTATCCAAAAAAGCTAACTAAAAACACAAACGTGCTCCCGCACACAATGGCCTAATGGTTGGTTGTCATAGAAGTCAAACTACCAAAGTAAAAACATTGATTGAGTTAACATATATGCATCATTTGCATACTGCCAAAACCATTTTTATGTGCATGAATAAATAGTATAAGGATGTAGATGAACTCAATTCATCTAACTTTATGCCTCTTGGCAAGAATTCCTCTTGAATCTCTAATATCAGGTGCCCAAGACTTCCCTGTAGCTTTTACCTTTCATTGCCACCTTTCCTCTTCACTATCAAACTCATCTCCTTTTTCCTTATATGAATTTTCTGGATTCGACTTCTAATTCATCCCATGTTTTACCTTCCTTCACTTCAGAATCATCTTCTTCTTCTTCTTCATCCTCATCTAACTCCACAAGAGATTCATCTTCTAAACCTTCCTCATCTGATTTTGATTCCTCTTCTACATCAGAGGGTTTGTATCCTTGATCTGAATCTTCTGCATTATCAGAATCAGAATCACTAGCTTCCATATTCAAGAATTCCCAACCACCATCTTCAATAAATTTATAGAGTTCATTAGTAATAGTCTTCAAAAATTGGCCACCAATTCAAGTTCATTTTGTTAGTGTAGGTTTTTAATATTTTTCTCCTACACATGTTAGGCATATCTAGGTTATAGGAGATATGTGTATGTGAGGACATGGCAATCCATCGGTTACATGTATTGCTTCCACTCACACTTAGATGGTTGAGTTTCACACCCTCTTTTGGCCTTATATGCCACCTCACAAAACCACTCATTTGTCTCTTTCTGAGTAGGTTATGCCACCTATTTGGCATTTTCCAAGTAGGCATAACTCCCACCTAATTTGGTTATTTGGGAGTTATTACCCCTCTTGGAATTATTTTCCCATATTGTGCTATATAATCAGCACTCACCTCTCCCTTCTATCTAGTCAAGATGAGTTCATATTAACTCAATCAATTCAAAGGAGAGTTGAGGCATATTGTATCATTTAGTGTGTGATAATAACATCATTTTGTTATTGCACTATATTCCTGCATTTTATCTCTTGCTGCTCTCATGTGGAAGGTTTATCTTGGTTTTGCAGGTGATCTTGGGTGCTCGAGTTCATCAACAACTCTTACATGGTATCAGAGCATCAAATCTGCAAGCCCCTTCTCAAATTTGAGAGATTTGTGAGTGTTTAATCAATATTGCAGGTTGCAACATGCCTTTGCTTGTCTTAAGTAGGTGATTCTACCTTTTCATGCTGTTTTTTGGTTGTTGGGGTCGTTTTATGTTGCTAAAGACATTTTTTTACACTACATCCATATTTTCTGTATATTTTAAAGAAAATCCGCCATCTGGGTTTTGTTCATAGTAGAAAAAAAATCATCTGGGTTGTTGCTAGTTTCTACATATAGGTTACATATTTTGCAGAATCTAAATCAGAACATTTCTACATACCCCCTCTCCAATTGCATTTTTGATTTTGCAGTCAATCTTTGGAGGGCCATAATTTAGTCATACAAGCTCTTTTTTTAGAGATTTTTTTTTTTGATTTGGGGTAGAATTTCATAGGCTTTGCAATGGTGTGATCCATTTTTTCTCAAGTGTTCTGAATTTTCCAGAAAATCAGTTTTATCAGCAGATCTGAAGGACAGTTCTCATTTTTTTAACTTCAAATTGATGTAACTTTCACATACGATCTCATATTGAGGTGATTCTTTTTTTGAAAGTGAATATTTTTTTGAGCACTACACATTGGTGCTATTTTGAGGTTCTAATTCTGAGATTTAATTGTACTTTTAGTATTTGGGTCTATTTTAGACATTTGTAAAACTCTGGAAAACAACTCCAGCATTGTAAACGCACTAATTTATAAAGTGCCAAATTATTTTTTGTTGGGGGGGATTCTTGATTGAGTGAAAAAGGGGGGTCTCTCTTTGTGTGTGTGTGTTTTTTGATCTGTTCACTACTGTTTTTCTTTTCCTTCACACATGGATCATTCTAAGGTTCCTTTGCTAACACCTTATAATTATGCAACATGGCATCAACATGCATGGAATGCCTTAATGCAACTTGGGTATACTCCATATGTTGAAAACAAGGTAGCTGAACCTGAAGATGATAAGGAAAAGATAAAATGGATGCTTGAACATACAAAAGATCTTGGATGTCTTCGTAGCTTTGTTTCCCTTGATCTTATGTTTCAGATTGAATCTTGTACAAATTCACATGATGCTTGGGAAAAGTTAAAATCTTTGTATGGTACAACAGATGAAGTCAAAGGCTATCAGATTGAAAATGAATTGATGAGCCTTGATCCAAAGAACTTTGGCAACATCCAGGATTATATTACTAAGGTCAATGATCTAAGAGCACAATGTAAAGCTTGTGGTATTGATAAAAAGGACATTCAGTTAATCTATAATACACTGAATAAACTTGGTCCTGAATTTGCAGCTTTTGTTTCTAGCTTTCATACTCATAGACTGACTATGGGATCTGCATACACTATGCCTTCATTTGCATCTTTTTCTGAGATGTTAATGCATGAACAACAAAAGCTTCTTTCTATGGGTCTCATAAAGCCATCACAGAATCAAGCCTTGTTGGCTAGTCAGCCTAAGGGACAGAAAGAGTTAGGACAATCTGACAAGAAACAAAAGAAATCTAAGAAAAATCCACACATAGATCAAGCACAACACAAATCCTCTACAAGGGAGGACTCATCTAAGAAGGAGAAGTCTACTTGTTCATATTGCAAGAGGATTGGACATGAAGAACATTCTTGTTATAAGAAGGATATTGATGAACTGAAACATCTTCTTAAGAAGAACAACATTGATCTACCTTCTAGAATGTCTGAGTCTACTTCTTCTTCTTCACATTCCAAACAGTCAGGATCTAGTAAGGATAAAGGTCATGCAGGATTTGCTTCTGAGTCTAAGAAAAATAAAGGTAAAGCTCTTTGTGCTTCTACAAGTCATGAATCAGGGAAATGGCTCCTAGATTCTGGAGCTTCTCATCATATGGCTTCTTCACAGTCTATGTTCTCTTCTTTTGAGCCTTGTGCTATGCCACCTATTCTGATGGGCAACAACACTTACATGAGTGTAATTGGGAAGGGTTTTGTTGATATTGGGGATGGCACCTTCAATGATGTTTTGTGTGTACCTCACTTGACAAACAATCTTCTTTCCATCTATTAGATCACTCATGGTGGAGTAGGCAAGACTGTGGAATTCACACCTGATTCAGTTATCATCAGAGATTTGGAGAGCACAAAGATAATTGCTACTGGGATAGTTGATAATGAATCTCAGTTGTATACCTTTTCAAACTTTGCACCTGATGACGGTTCTGATCCTTTGGCTATTGATCACACTCCTTGTGTGACATTTGATTTTGAGGAGAATTTTGGCTATTTGAATCTTGGTATTCTCACATCAGATCTAGTTATTGAGCTTTACATTCCTTCTCCTCTAACGATTGTTGCTTCTGAAGATACTTGTGTTACTTTCATTCCTACTTGTGATTCAATGCAATAGGATCAACATCATCTTCTAGATA
>VDFB02149386.1:0-63607 GCA_007258455.2 Sequoia sempervirens | reverse complement strand
GGATTAAATTGTGGTGACATGACAGTGTCTCAATCTCTGAGATGCATCTCCTTGCAACCTTACCTATAATATTCAATTGAAACATTAAATAGCAAGAATGAAGAATGCTAAGTTATTTCTAAAAATTTGGAAAATTAAATGCAAAACTCAACAAATTTAAAGGCCTATGCAGAACAATGAAAACTATAGATTGCATAGAAACTCAAATGTTTTGTGGTTTATATCATACAACAATTGCAAGAGTCACTAACAAGCCTAATCCAAAGACACTATATCTAGAAATGACCAATAGTGGTCAATATAATTAGATAGTTCAACCAGTGACAATAGCAAGCGGGAGAAAAAAAGAAACCAATCCTAAAAAAGACAGACTACAAGCTAAAAGAACAAAAATAATTCTCATCAACTAGGGTGAGTAAACCTAAAAATGAGCAGAACCTAATGATTTCCTCTTGCCAATACTAAATAAATGACCCTATGTAACTATAGATTCCTTAACTATAGTTCCCAAATATTGAGGATCAGTTCCTCTTTGTTCCAAACAAGAAAAATTCATACAAGGACCTAGCCAATGTACTAGAGCGAATAGATATACCATCAAAAGCCACAGATTAAAGCATGGCAGGAATGTTCCAATAGCTTAAGCCAAAATAAAAACATACCAACTATTCATGACTGTTATATCAGTGGTTACATATTATCTTCTTAATACATTTATGGAATGCATACTTGTGAGTTCATATAAAAAGGTTGTAAAGAAACTAATTGAATTTATATTTTCTGCAGAAATTTCTTAAATGATTGCTTGCAAGTGTCCACCACACCCACTTCCCCTCCCCCTTCCCCTTTCCCCCACTATTTACTAGAAAATTTGCTTAGCTTTCTTTATTTAGTGTTGAAGAGAACTAAACCTTGTAAACGCCTCCATTGTGCAGCTTCACGGCATGCCTTCAATTCAGCCTGTGGAAATTTCAAACAGCTAGCATCAAAATTAGAAAGAACAATGTTGATTAAAATTAAAGAACTTGAAAAACAGATATCTTTGAGCCATCAGCAACATAGCATGCAAAAGTCATACTGACAAAGAGACGGGGATGGATCCAACCTCAAATTCTTCTTTTTCTTCTCTCTGTATTATCTTGTCATCAATTGCAGCTCACTGCAAAAGGATAGTTCAAGTTTCAAGATGTGCAAAAGAAAGAAATACAGAATTCTTTTAGAGACAAACTTTGAAAACTAAATTTATTTATTTTTGGTAATGCTTTTCCAATTAGTGTTATTGCAATGCAGAAATATTAGAAATATAGCATGCCCCAAATCTCACACCTCCTTTCTTATAGTAAGGATCCCCGATGAAAAAAATAAGGGAGCTGAAAGCAGGAAAAACTAATGGTTGATTTGAAAGAAATAAAACTGTGAGAAGTAAACTATTCAAGGTAATATGTCATTTTGGATTTCCAGCTTAAAAGAGAAGGAAAAAAGAGACAACTTTTACACAATGCATCTTCAAAAAAATAGCACACTTGAAATTATTCAATCCATTTGACAGAGACCAAAAGTATCTTGCATAGTATCAACAAAATTTGTCAGTCACAAAATATGTTGTACCCAAAACCAAAATTTTTGCTTCACTAAGGCATTTTGCTTAATTGAGTCTAAATCTTGTTAAAGTGATGTCAGAAGGTCGTTTTTGGGGTTTTTAAATATGGAGTTGGTGTCAGTATCATGTCAGTCTGTTACTGAAGAGATTTAAGAAAAGTGAAAATCTGGAGAAAAAACATCAAAATTTTCTATCTCTGGAGAGGAAAGCACATTCTCAAATAGGCGCCCTATCTTTTAGGGGCTCAGATCCTGTTTTTAGGGTTTGTCACCTCCAGCAGACATTTGTCCGGCATCACGTCAGCTTCGCAGTGAGCTATCAAGCAATCAAACGGACCTGTTTCGATAAGTTGTGGTGGATACAGACAAAACAAGGCAAAAGTGAAAATTGACGACCTGGTAAAAAGAGCACATTTTGGGAATGGCACCCATCTTTTTAAGGTGCCAAATGAAGGTTTTTGGCTAAATGCCGTCCAAGATGTTTGTCTCACTTTTGTTCGAGCTTCGCGACGCATCCGTCAGCGAGTGAATCTGAGTTGCTGAAGCGCCTGAACTGGAGGTCAAACGTAGGGTCAAATCTTAGTCAAAATATCAGAGGAAAAAGCAGAAGAGCACATTTTGAGAAAGGCGCCTAAGCTTTTCAGGCCTTTAATGCTTTCTCTCTGATGATCTCAAATATTCAATGTGTCCGTGTTACGTTCAGCTTTCCGTTGCCTATCTCCGTCAGATCAGAAGATGTCTCATCAGCTTGCAGTCGGAGTTTTTATATTATTTTTGTCGTTTCCAGAAATGGCTAAGTCTGGAGTGAGAAAAACAACTTTTCAAAAAGGCGCCCTTGTTTTTCACAATCTCTCGCATTAATGTTTTCTTTGGAAATGTGCCTTTGCACTGCCGGCGACGAAGTCAGCCTACGCCAGCTGAACCTGAACCTGCACTCAAAAGTTAAGAAATGAAAGTTGCGAAGGATTTATTTTTCCTTCGCATTTAAATGCGTAAGTCAAAATTTGACTGTCAGAGAAAGCCGCCAGCGAAGTGCTACGCTTTGATTTTTGAGCCTTCTCGATGTCGGGCTTTAGGACGCATACCAAGATATCTTTTTGATCAATTTTTACTTAGCTTTGCAATGCACCGCCGCCTACCTAATTGGAGAAGTCACCAACAATGTCGAGGATGAATAGAGTTCCAAGCAGAGGTTTTAGCTTAAATTTTCATGAAATTTTGGCTAAGTCCGAATTCGCTTTGAGAGTTCAAAGTTGGAATTTTCGAAAGTGAGTTGAATGGACGCCTTTAATCGAGTTCGACCGCAAATAGACCTAACGATTTCGGTTGTTATCTTCAGTTTGTATATTGGCATGTGGAGTGATCTTTCATGTCGAAGTTAACTAGTTTGCATGTCAAGTTAACTAGTTTGCATGTTCAGTTAACTATCTTGCATGTCTACTTAACTGAAGATTTTCAGTGAATGTCAACTGAAGTCTACATGTATGGCGCATTTGGTTGCAATTGTGAAGTTTTTAGTGAAGATGATGCTTCATTAAGTGTCAACTGAAGTTCAAAAGGGACGAATTGAATGGTGAAGCATTAGTTTGTGAAGTATGGCGCATGAAGTTGTTATCTTCAGTTCTCAAAAGGGTCGCCATATTTAGATTTTATTAATGAAGCATAAATTAGTGAAGCTACGCACTTTTCAAGGAATGGCAACTTTAGTTTCGAAAGGGTTGTTATTTTTAGAAATGAATTGAAGCATAAGTGTGAAGTTGGCGCACTTGTTGAAGGCCAACTGAAGATTGAAAAGGGTCGCTATTTTTAGATTGTTTATTGCATGAAGATGGCGAATTTCTCATTTCAATCAAGATTGTTAACTGAAGTTATCAAAAGGGTCGCCTTAGTTCAATTTGGTGAATCCAAAGCAAGTTTGAAGGATGGCGAATTCAATGAAGATGATTAACTGAAGTCAAACTCGCATAGAGTGGTTAACTGAAGTGTCGAAAGGGAAACCCTAATGCATGGCTATTTATTTAGCATATCTGAGTTTCAGTTAACTAAGATGGGGTCCAATAAGAAGCCAAGCGCCATTTTTCAAGCTTTAGTGCTTTATGCGAATTTCAATGATGAAAGCTTATTTATTTCAGCCTTGGCGTCCATTATTTCTTCATTTCAAACTTCGAAGTTTACATTCTTCTTGAGCGAGCAGCAAGCTTAAGGTGCTACAGGTGTCAGAATTCAACGTTCTTCATAGCAACGGATTCAGATCGTTCGAAGAAAGAAGATTCCAGACTTTATTTTCACTTTGCATGCAGGTTTCATCAAGTTCAAGAAATAGGAGATTGGCGAATTCTTCAGAAGCAGACAAGCAAAACTTTCTATCTTCTGTCTTATTTCTTCTATTTCTCATCTTAGGTACTTTCTTTGCATGTCAAAGAAATTCAGCGTGTTTTCAGAATTTGATCATCTGGGTTTGCATATTTCAGCATCAGCAGCAAAACCCATGTCTTAGATTTTTTCGAGAAAATTGCCCCGCAGCCTTCATTCTGAAGCTCTGTGCTTTTTTCCGAAGATTTCTTTGCATGTGGGTTAAAATCACATCTTTTTGAAAATCTCATCATTTGGGTTTGTTCAGAATTCCGTTGTGTACAAAACCCATGTTCCAGATTTTCTCAAGAAAAATTGCCCCGAGAAGCTCTAAAAACCCCTGCAATTCTCGACTGAAGAATCTTTGCATGTCAAGCTAAATGGCGTTTTTTCACAATTCTGATGTTGTGGATTGTCTTAGAATCATTTTTCGGACAAAACCCATGTCTCAAAATTTTCAATGAAAATTATCTTCCGACAGGCTATTTTTAGCCTTGTCCAGAGCATTTTAGCTTTCCGTAGAAAGTTGTCAGAATATAGCCGTGTTCACAGTCAACGGGCAAGTTTTTTAGAAGGTGATTCAACTAGACTGAATTCGAGACCAAATCGGTCTTAATTTAGGTTTTCATCAGAGCAGTTGACAAAGAAGCATTAAGTTGCAAAAGGAACAGAGATCACTTCATTTACGGAGCCGCCAAAGTCACTCAGATCCTGTGCCATTATCTTCGTGAAGATGGTACCTACGCTGATCTCGAGGTTGTTCAAACTGAGTTTCAGAAGCATGTTTGTGATATTTTGATGGAGGTTCTGATCACATTTTCAGTAATTTTAGCTAGTTTCAAGAAGGCGACTGAAAATGTTAAAGAATGTATGCATACAATCAAAGAAAGTGACAGAGAATTGAAGAAGCAGATTATTATTTTTGGACAGCGTCAAAGTGCCAGAATACAGAGAGATTGATGAGTTCTTGGTCGAAGTGTTAGACCGAGATGACATGGAGTGATCTGCCAGTTGGAACCTGCAGTTAGTTTCAAGGGTTGAGTCATGAGCGGCAGTTAGCTCGACTTTCAGTCTTGAGTTCACTTGCTGACTTAACACATGCTTATCTCATTCTTGGAATTATCATCACAGGAGTTAGGGTTAGGGTTTCCAGTTAACTGAAGGTAGCGCCAATTTTGTTAAATAAGGACGCATGCTTGCACATTGTCCAATTAGGTTATTTGTACCGCCGATGGTAGCTTCGCTAATCGTGATAGTTTACTCATTAGGTTTAATAATGAATCTTGCATGCATTTGCAAGACTGTAGTTGACTCAAGGTGATTTTAGTGTTACCTACACCTTGATGTATATAAATAAGAGCTTTTGCTCATTTGTAATTAACTTTTGCTTGAGAGAGAAATATATGTTGCGCCTACCTTGCCCTCAATATTGCTCTTTGGTATTTGTTCATGTGTCTTTACTATTACGATTAATTGTTATGCCACATAGGGTTTCATGCAATTGTAACGGTGAATTCATGCCCTAGACCTTATCATTTCAATCAAGTGTTATGCCACATAGGTTTCGTGGAGTCAGATGATAAAATCGCTTTTGTAGCAAGCTCCTTTACTACTTTCAATCAAGTGTTATACACATAGGGTTCCATAAGATTACAGTAAATTCCTCCCATAGCTTAGATTCTGTTTGGAACATATTTACCACATTGAGGTCAATTGTTATGCCACATAGGGTTTCAAGAGATTGAGATGATAAAGCTGTTTTGTGTATCTTTACCATTGTGATCAATCGTTATGCCACATAGGGTTTCGAGAAATTACGGTGATAAATCTGTTTCGTGAATCTTTATCATTATAATCAAGGGTTATGCCACATAGGGTTTCGTGAGATTGTAATGATAAAGGCCGTTTTGTGAAGTTTTTACTATTTTGATCAAGTGTTATGCCACACAGGGTTTCATAAGATCATCTTGGTGAATTCTTAAATCTGTTTTGTGCCCAATAAGCTTGTTTAGATTGAGATGATAGTTGCGCCACCTTGCCTTCAAGTAGAGAGTCTAAACTCGCTTATCGTCCGATAGTCAAACCCTGCTCCATTTCCTCATGCTCTGTTTTCTTGAGGAAATTGGATAGAGTTAAAGTAGATAGCTTAGTTGTAGTTAATGACCGCAAAACCGTAGTAAAATCCTTAGCTGCGTAACGTTTGGTTTTTCTAACCTTAGCTCCTTCCACCTGAGAACAAAAAAGATAGGACTTAGATTACTTTTCTTTTCCATGCATTCCAGCACACAACGAGGGAGGCTTTCCTCCTAATTTGAAGAGCATCATTGCGTAGTGTACATAGTCATTCATACAAACCTCGCACTCCGTAGGTGTTAGATTTTACCACAACAAAAATACAAAAACAAGAAAAGGAAATGGACTAGTACACTAATTGCATGATTTTCTCACTCCTCGATAGTTAGAGAGAAACCATCATCCAAAAATTCATAACTTTCATGACCCTATCTACATTTTACCGCCCCAACTCACTAGACTTACTGCCATTTTGGCTTAATCGTAGCCACTATAAAATTCATAGCATAAACAATATGGCCATCAACATTTTATCTCTTTGCCAAGGTGGCCATATGTCTATTTGCATGTTAAGCACGCAACCACCAACATTGACCATAACTCTTAATGATGACCATATGTTAGAATACATGAGATTCACTTTTCAGGTCCTAGCAGTAGTAACAACATAGTCCATGTTAAGCATAACATTGTAAAATATATTTGTGTTGTTCCAAATGCATTGAGGAATGAGTGAAATGGGACACCCATATAGGGTTTGGAGGCACACATGTGAGAAATATTCTCCCACACTGCAATATTGCTTGTAAGAGGCATACGTGGGAGGTTACACAGGCAGCATGACTAGACACTTGGCATTTGTATGTAAAGCGGTGTAAGAGGAATCTATGACAAGGAGTTACATTTAAGACAATGGTTTTGGGGTTTACATGTTTGACTATCAAGTGTTGGGATTTATTATGTTTTCTTATGCATGAGAAGATGAACCTATTTTGTCCTATCTAGAATGGAACACTAACTTCTGGAAGGTCAAGAACCTTCTAGAATTATCCTTGTAATTCCCAAACACATAAAGAGGTCTCTTTCCATGTTGACCACTTAGCTCATGGTTTTGAATTGATAGTTTTGTAATACTACTGTAGTTTTGTGTCTTGCTTGGTATTATATAAGCAAGAAAATAGTTAGTGGTATTGTGATAAAGTAGCAAGTCGATGCAAGGTTATGCTATCAGAATGTAATCAAATCTCCAACATGGTTGAAGAGTGTTGATGTCTTTTTTCTCTTGATTGTGACATTATAGTATGCCAAAAGTATGGTTGCATGTGTTTGTGACAGGTTCCCAAAGTGGGGATATGTTGTATGATTGTTCACACGTTGAAGAGCATGTTAAAAAGATCGTGGAGCTCACTTGATATGGCACAAATAAATTTCTCATTGGATAGTAATGTTAATTGTTAATATGATGAGTGATGGTTTGTTTACTCAATGTCATCCCCTTTTTGGAAGTACAGACATGGAGAACACTTTTACCCTATTCCCATTTCCCATGTCTAAAGGATAAAGCAAGGGAATTAATTAATAATATTATTTTAAGTTGGGACTGATAAATTCTAATATACGGGGCAACTTGATAATATTATCATTAAAATAAAATATGTTTTAATACTAATATTAAAATAAAAAGTATTTTTAAATACTAAAAATTAAATTAAAAATTTATTTTAAATACTTAAGGAAATTGGACCTGTGCCCATTTGGAGTGCTATATAAGGAGGGCAATTGGATTATTTTATCATCATATCTTGTCACCAATTTTGCAAAGCAAATTTTCAAGAATTTTGAGCAACTGTGCTCAAATTTGCATCCGAGAATCAAAACCCTTGGCTTATTGAAGACCTTGGAGGACAAAAACCCTCTTGGTTTTCCATAATTGGATTTGGGGACAGATACCCTCATATCCTTTGCAGCATCTACTCAAGGATCACATTTGGGCTAATTGATTGCAATTGTTCAATTTATATTTGTAAGCAAATTGTTTGAAGATATTGAAAATTTAGAGTTGGTGAAGATTTCCAGATTTTTGGTTTTAGTATTGAAAGTTGCAATTTCGTTTCAGTCTTGTGAAAATATCATTATCTTTTCTTGTCCAGTCCAGCTAAGCCCTTGAGGGACTTATTTAATTGTTGTGAAGTCACAACCTTGGAGAATACTATTTGTGGCTGTTAAATCCAGCCGTACCAAATCTAAGATCACCATATATTATAAGGGGCAGATTGTTGATAGAAATAAATCACAACATAGAAGAATATTACTATTGGTCATGTATAGGAGCCGCACTACATAGCTTTCCCATTGCAACCCAAGGAAGAGTAGCATTTACTATTGAAGGGAGGAATTGGATATTATAACCTGCCCACAGCATAAATTGAAGATGTTGTACCCAGGGAAGGACCAGTCATACGCATAAAGGCCACCACAACATCATTGCATTTATCATTCCATATGTTATATGCTCTCAACAATACCAAGAGTTCTTGTAAGTCTTTGCTGATTGGGATTGTTGTTGAATAAAATATATTATAAAGGGATTTCAATATACTTCATAGGTATTTTAGTTTGGGGTTGTTGGCTATTCAGCAATAAATGATTATTAGAGATTGTAGTTCTATTTCCCAAGCTGCCATAGGATTTCTGATATTTGTTCTGGAAGGGTTTGTAATTAGATAACCTTGGCAAATACATTGTGATTGTGCATACAAACATTCCAGCTTGCTACAATACTTATCGTGTCCATGGTTCAAAGACTCCATGATAAATTTCAGATTGAATGTATACTCCACTAATATTATTCTCACAGGGAACTGAATTCTTACAAACAACATAATGAGAGTCTATAAAATCCTGGATGACACAATAATTCCCAATATTGTGTCATCCAGGATTTTATAGACTCTCATTATGTTGTTTGTAAGAATTCAGTTCCCTGTGAGAATAATATTAGTGGGGTATACAAAGTTTCCAATTACTAGTTTGATATCTACATGTGTTGTTCTATATTTTATTACTGTCTTGAATTTGCAAATCAGAAAATTTTACAAACATTGCATATTTTATGAAATTTCCCAAACAGGGACATTACAGTGGTAGTAGAGCTTAGATCTTGTCAGCCAGTAGAGTGGAAAGCTAACATTTGACTGCAGATCTAAAATGGACACATAAGTAAAAAAGAGCTTAGGTACTATCAAAGAAGAGAGAATATGGATCAAAACAAATGACCGATGTTTCTTTGTAAACAACCTTGCCAAATCTGCCCTGAATTTCTTGTTTTGATGCCTTCAGTATTTTGTCAAACAGTTGTCTTGCAAGGTGTTTATTGCTGGTAATAGATTTTCTATTCTGTTTTGCTTGTTATTGAATGAAGATTTGATGCATAAAGAACTTAACCAACAATGTCAAAGACTCCAAATGCAACTAAGATGAAATGCAGCTATCTTTTTGTGATTTTCCAATGCAATAAATGATTGAAACTAATACAGATTTGCAACTACATTATTATGCTATTTTGACAATCAGTTTGAATGCAACCTCCAACTCATATTATTGTCAATGAAGTCTTCTGATCTGATTACAATCTCTCTACAGCTGATCACCCTTAAGTAGATGCAATTACAATGCCAAAACGGGAGACTACAATATATTGCCAATGCAACTATAAAACTGCTATGACTTGAAATCTGAATATAGTATTATCTCAATGTCTCCAATTGATCGCTCCTTTATGAGGAAGACGATTTTACAAATGCTAGCATGACAAAGATGTAATTCTAATAATGACAGCAAATACAACGAATGATGGGACCTGGTAACGCCTTGACTGCAGTGACTGTTGCTGATCAAAAATGATTTGATATTCCTTCCAATCACCCCTGCTGGGCCTGAAAATGCAGCGTCTAGTCTTCTTTATGGCCAGCGATCCTTCCTCAAGAAATTATGAATTTTTATAGGCCTTCTACTATTAAATCGAACCAGCAATGATGGCGCCAGCTCTTCTCCAAAATCCATGATTTTTTCTTAAAATGCAAGGCTGAAATCATATTTCTCTTTTCAAGCAAGAAATTGCCCTCCAATATCAAAATCGAACTCCTCCAAAAGCCCTATAAAATTGACCACAATCCAAACTGAAATTGTTAGATCAAAAACCAGCAAATATCGAACTTCTCAATTCTCCAAAATTTGGCGAAAGGCCATTAAATTTAGCTCCAATGGAAGACTGAAGTATATCGCTCTCCAATCCAGCTAGGGTTGATTTTGCAAAACCGAAACTGGCACCCTAGTCTTCAAACCCTCGGGCAATGCAAGCACGCAGCTCTTTACCAAACTGGTATGATAGTAGAATAACTCAAGACATGATCAAAGTGACTTGCATTGAGCTCCTTATAAAGAATTCTCATTCACCTCCAAGAAGCTTCTAGAAAATAATATTATTTTATTCCAAGTGACTTTATGATATAATATTTATTTTAGTCACTTTATTAAATTCATTAAACATAAAGCTATCTTATGATATTAATTTATTGAGATACTTCAAAAATAGTTAATTTAATATTTATTCCCTTATTTCTCCTATTTAGCCTTCGGGAATAAGTAAGGCTAAATACATCGCAGGTGTGGCTAATGTGAAGGGGACATTACATTCTTCAAGCAATGTCCTTGCCAAGGGAAGAAGATATTGATCTTATTAAAAGGGGTTGATACAGAAAGCTAAGCAAAAAGCTAGAGATCATATGGAAACAATTGACAAAACAGCAAAACAAAAAGAAAAAAAAGCAGAGCCAAGATTTTAAGAACCAATTACTGGATCAATTTATTATTGGCTTTAAAGATCTAAATCAATTTAGAAGCTCGGGAAAAAAGGATTATATTCAAGAGGCATGATTAGTAGAACAATGTGACAAATAAATGCAAACTTCTTGCTTTTGATGAATATCATGAAAATCCTCACATTCACAAATCTTATATCACCTTTGAAGAAATCTTGGAGATATTTTAAGTAGAAAGAAGAAAGAAGTTGATGAAGAAAGACAAAGGGTCAGAACCAAAACTACGAGAAGAATTCAAAGAAGAAATCATGGAAAATAATCCAAAAAAAGACATCCCCGAAGAGGGAAGAATAGTCAAAACCAGCCACTGTGCAGGAACAGAAGGGATCCAACATGCAAGAGGAAGGTAAAGATTTTTTTTAGAAGATGTTTTTGTGACTTCTAACAATAACACATATCAACAAAATATTGATGAAGCCATGAAGGAAAAGGCATCACCTGTTAAATCCGAACATGCACCAAATAATGAACTATATGTCAATCTTCCAAAGAGTGAGATATTGCCATATGTAATTGATTTCCAAAGTAGCCATGTCAATAAGCATGCATTTGAGGAGAATATTTTAGTTCATCCCAGCTTAGAAATTACAAGTCACAACAATAGAGGTGTTGAGGATATCTCAAAATATCTAATTCGGCAAAGGAAGGCGGGCACTTTGTGTAGTGTCCCTCAAGTTGTTGCACTTTGATTCAGTTTGTTTTTGTTCGGTTATTTTGTTACTTTGTGTGTTGTTCTTTGGGTTCCTTAGCGGGGCGTCACAACTTGGTATCAGAGCACAAGGTTCTAATACTAGGTACTCTAGATATTTGGGAGCCCATTAGGTTGTCCTAGATGTTAGACACTGAAATTTGTGTTTTCAAGTTGTCTTTTGCGTTTTGTAAATGAGACTTGTCCTTGATTTTGTGTAGGACCATGCCTAGACGTCGAGGTAGGGGTCGTGGTCCCAGTCGTGGACAAGGTGGTGGCCATGGGGTTAATCGCCAGGACACTCCCTCTCAGAGTTCTCATGAGAGTGAGCATGCAGAACAGTAGGGTCTTCAATTGGATCAGGCGAGAGGGGATTTAAATACTGTACAGCCAAAGTTAGAGGGTGCACAATTGCGTCCTTTACTAGAGGAGGTTCTTGCTCATCTTGGTCCTAGACAGGAGGCTGGACAAGAAGTGGCTAGAGAACGAGACAGATCACTTGGGAGAGTTGATGAGATTATGGAGCAAGATGTCATTGCTGCAAGGCAAATGAGAGACTTATTCAAGGCACGCCCTCTCACATTCGACGGTACTAGTGGTAGCCTGGAGGCGGAAACTTGGCTGATAAACTTGGGAAGGTGTTTTGCTATGCATCCATATGGTAGCAACACTAGAGCTAGATGCTCCATTATGCATCTTAGAGGCTTTGCCTCTACATGGTGGCAATTGGAGGAGCAAAAGCCTAATTTGGAGATTGGTTCAGTTTCATGGGACATGTTTTGGAGAGATTCAAAGCGCGTTTCCTATCAGAGCATTGGAGACAGCATTGTGCAGATGAGTTCCATGATCTGTGTCAGACGGCCATGTCAGATGAGCAGTTTGAGCATAGGTTCTACGAGCTCAAACAGTATGCCAAAATTGTGGATGACGAGGCTATGTTGGTACAACACTTCATCAGGGGCTTGAACGCCCATATCAGCAGAGGAGTCTAAGTCTTTGAGCCAAAGACTATGGAAGTAGCCGTGGAGAAGGCACGTCTTGTGGAGGAGAATTTGACAATGGCTTTGGGTGGACATACAGATGTCTAGATGGGTAGCGTACCTTCTGTAGGCCTTGGTCCGCAAGGCGGTCAGACTCAGACAGGGGGTTCCTCTCGGAACCAACAAGCACTTGTTAAGGGTGCACAGCAACAGCAACGTTACCCACCAAAGAATAAGAATTCTAGAGCTCAGCAGCATAACAGTTCACAGTCTGGGAAGAATCGTAACTGGCAGCGTAATAAGCGCAACCGTCAAGATCAGCCAATACAGAGTGCACAGTCTACGGTTAGCAGAGGCAGTTTCCAGCAGTCTAATGCACCTTCGAGTGGCAGAGGTACTGGTTGCTTTTCATGTAGTCAGCAAGGTCACATTGATAGGCAGTGCCCTATGAGGGATACATCAAGTTTTGGTCAGCAACTGGCAACTTCGGAGCCGACAATTGGAGATGCAGGGCATTCACACAGAGTCTTTACTATGGTAGATAATCGCCAGGCATCATCATCAAAATATTGTGGTTGAGACTTCGGGTCAATTACAGAGTACTAATGTTTCTATCCTTTTTTATTCTGGAGCTTCTAATTCATTTATTTCACCCTCTGTTGTTGAGCGATGTGGATGGCAATAAAGCAAGGCAATAAGTGGCAAGTAGAATTGGCCTCTGGGGCTAAGGTAGCAGTAGAATCCCTTGTTCGCGATTGTGGACTAAGGATTGGATCGCTATATACCTCATTAGATCTTTGTGTTACACCTCTTGGTTCTTATGATATTGTTTTGGGTATGGACTGTTTGGAATCCCATCGTGCAGTGGTTGATTGTCGACAAAAGATAGTACATTGCTTAGATGAATTTGGTGCAGAAGTTGAAATAATTAGCGTACTGTTGTTGTACGTTTTATAATCCACCAAACACATAGAATAAAATGTCCAAAGACACTCTATCCTCTCTTGAAAAACCACCGCGTATGCTAAGATTGCGAGAAGATCATATGGCGATTCCAAGGTTTCTTTTGTCAAGTCTTGACATGTGGATAAGCTCAATGCGCGTTGTGATTTGCTGGTAATAAACAAGGGGACTTACGTTAAAGAAATTTTCACAAGTTCGAGACTTAGGCGGATTTATCATTAAAGGCTTCTTCAATTAGGACTTCAATTTGGATCTCAAAAAATTGCAAAAAGGATAAAGGTTTAGGGGATCTATTCTATGCCTAAGAATTTAAAAGACAATAAAGATTCGGTGAAAGGAATAACCGCACTTTGTTTCGCCTCCCTAGGACAACTTATGCAAAGTGGGTGCAATCTTCAAGGGGCGTGATAATGATTTTCAAGCCTCGAATGAGACCGAAGTTAAGCTTCCACAATTATAAGCTCAGGCTAACTTTACGCATCAAATGCAAATCATCCATTCAAAGAAAGTATGAGCAATACTTCACAATTGAATCTATACGATCAATCTCTCATTCACTTAACCAATATTTAAAGCAACTTCTACTTAACTTAATTCTAACTCTAATCTATGGTAGAAGAAGATATGCAACCTTGCTTACTACTTGACAATAAAAGTTGTTCAAAGCAAATCATGCATAAGAGCTTTTATTATCGGAAATAGTCTCAATGCAACAATTTCATATACTGTCTCCACACTTTACAAATGAGGGGCGAGGTCAATTTATAGGCTCCCCAATTACAATTCAATGGCCAAGATTGATTTAGGATCAACGGTCGAGATTACAAAATAAAACCCTAATTAGGGTTTGTCACAACCCACTCCTTCTCGACCAATGAGAAAATTACATTCGAGGACACTAGTCCTTTTTGCTAAATATAAATCAACAATAAAATAGAAAGTTGTTGCATGTTGATTCAGAACAATTCGATTGGTTGGAAGATGACAAGGCGCCACCTCAACGTGTTGGATGCCTTCCTTGGTTGCTTCGTTTTTCTTCAAGAACTTTTTTGCTTTAGTTCTATTTTTGAAGGTGTTTGTTATTCCTTTCTGAGCAAGTATATTACAATGAGTTGGTATGCTCTTGATCCATATTTAGCAATTGTGACAGAAGGGCCTAACTAGTTGGCTTGAACATTCCTTTCTTGTCTCGGTCTTAGATATCTCTTTGATTATGTTTGAGTACTAAGTCACCAATCTCTAATTGATGGGTTTTGATCATTTTATTGTAATTACGACAGAGCATGTTCTTGTAAACTTGACAGTGATTCAAGGCATTGAGACACCTTTCATCAAGGAGCTTTAGTTCATTCAATCATGCAATGCAATACTCCCCATCTATAAGATGTTGTAAAGTTATTCTAAGTGAGGGGACCTTGACCTCTATTAGCAAAATAGCTTCAGATTCAAAAACTAGGGAGTATGGTGTCTGTTGGCGCTTTAAATTAGCACCTCTGGAGTGCTGATTGTAAACGTTCAGCTATTTCAAATGTTTTGCAACACTTCTTCGTTATTTAAAGAGGAGAAGTCCCTCTCTGCTGGGAGCAATGCGTAGGGAAGGGAAATGTTAACTAAAGTTCCTATCTTTTTATGCTTCAGCGGCAGGACACAAGGGTGCACAAACACAATGCGCCGTAGCTAAGCTTTTCTCTGGTTTCTGCAGATCTTAACTACGACTAACTAGCTTCTATCTATCCAATACCTTCAAGATGAACAGAGCATGAGGGTAAAGGAGCGGGAATGGGATGGTTGGATCACTTGAATTCACCGTCTCCAGAGGATATGACCGAGGCTCTGAACTCTCGGGTATACACCGGGATAAGGTTGGTACAAGCAAACACTCTGCACGGTAAACTAGATCCGAGATCTGCCAAGGAGGAGGGACTCCTATCCGAGGTATGAGCTTAAGAAATAGTTTACTAGAAACAACAAAATCACGATGCCTTGGCCAACGAGCTTGCTAAGGAGGAGGGACTCCTATCCGAAGTATAGCTTGGAAGTCAACACATTAAACAACATCAAACGACAACTGTCAATAACAAATATCCAAGGAGGAGGGACTCCTATCCGAGGAGGGAAATGAGACAACAAGCTATTAAACACAAGACGTAGACATAACTTCAAATAAGATGATCAAAATGCAAGCGCCTTCTGATATTCCTCTTCAATGCTTCATCAACGAATTACAAAAGTTGGGAGAGCAAAGGCACGAAATCATGCACAATTACAATCAACCAACGAACTCTCATCCAAGAGTGAACAAATATTCGCTTTCAAAGTGTTGGCAACAATGGCGCAGCAATTTTGCATAGCAAGTAAAGGTTAAACAAATAATGAGCCCAAGGCTCTTATTTATAGAACTCAAAGGAGTGGGCAACCCCAAAATCTCCTTGAGTTAACAATGAGTTCTTGCCAATCAATTAGCAAGATTTATTCCTAAATAGGGGAAACAAGCAGTTAACTGGAAAGCTACTTCAGTTAACTGAAAGTCAACAAAGAGTCAACTGGAAACTACTTCAGTTGACTGAAAGCAAACTAAAGGTGAACTTAAATGTAAAGTCTCCCTCCAAAATAGACATCCACATTTAGTGGAGATCTAAGATCCACAAATCGTGGAAGTCAATTAGACATCCTTAATTAGTGGGATCTGACAATGCATGATTTAAGGAAAGTGGAGTTAAACTTGGAAAGAAGCATCAAGTTAACTCCAACTACATTTAATAGCATCTCGAGTTGACTTGGAAAGAAGCGTCAAGTCAACTCAAGTCTCATGAATGCCACTTGGAGTGTGTATGGCGTCCTTTCTGGTGCATTTATAGCTCGCCATTAATCAACAGTGTCTCAATCCATTGATTGACCTCATCAGCTTCTGGGGAGTTAATGCTCCGTAGGATGATGACGTGGCGTCGAGCATGACCTCACCCGTTGTGAGCTGATTTCCGAAGTCAATGCATTGAGATGCTGCCTCTTCTAACTTGGTCGATAAAGCTGCTACCTTAGCCAGCTTACAACCCTCTGGATCGTCAAGAAAGGTGCTGCGGATGACATCCCTGAACTGGTTCTGTACAGTCACCAACTCGACGTATTCTCCTCCCTCACGCTGATATTCCATGCAAGGGAAAGATATTACCAACATTCTTGCGAAGTTGATAATAGTGGCAACCACCCTTCTGTAATCAATCATCTCTACTGAATGAGCGTCGTAGGCTTTCACCTTGTACGCCAATTGTTCCTTCCAAGCAAAAAGATGTTGCTTGTTTTCCTCAGAGTATACTGATTGATATGCTAATTGCAAATCTGCAATTGTACTTTCGTCTTCAAGCCTCTTTTCTGCAATCCTTTGTTCCGACTGCTGGATCTCCACACGAAGTTCATGTGCTCTATCCCGTAACTGGTATAGGTTTCCCAGTACGCATCTACCCTTGAGAACAAACTCTTCCACCTGATTTCTCAAGTGTTTGCCGAATGTTAACAATTGCCGATGATTTTGTTCGGCGGGGAGATCTAGTAGTCCTGCTGGTAGGGCTGAGACGTTTGGTGTGCCATGTATCAAGCTGGTTATGTAAGACCTCAGTTTCTGATTTTCAGCCTTTAAGGCTGCCTTTTCTTTACCATCCTTGGCCATTCTTTCTTGTGCGCTCACCGAAGCTATTCCGAGAAGATCCGCCTCCACCTGTCGTGTAGTCTTCCCGAGGTTAAGTTGAGACAAAGTGTAGTCCTCTACTTGAACCTCGTGTATGCTTTTCTCTACTGGTGGAGCGGCAGTCTCTATGATGATCTCACATTCTGCATTCCTTTCTATGTGAACTTGCTTCTTTAACTTCTTCGCCGACGTGTCTTGTGGGACGTGGTCGAATTCGGTAAAGTCAAGCTCATATGAGGGTTTTTCCCTCTTCCTTCCTAGGAAACCTTCGAGCCAAATAGAATCTCGGCGAACTTCACTAGGAGGGACGTGAGGCCCTTGAACGCTAGATGTGTGAGACTGTGCTGGGAGCAATGTCTCTCGGTGGGCGAATCCAGTCGATGAGGACTGTGTGTTGTGCACTGGGATATGCGGCTCGTTTCCATGTAACAGCACCGCTTCGCTGTTGTTTCTACTGTTGTTGCTTCCGCCATTGGTTCAGCCACTGGTTCTTCAACAACTACTGCTGTTGGTTCCTCGTGATAACTTCTGCTGAATCAGGGGTAGCAGTCTCTACTCTTTGTTCTGGGGCAGCAATACCCGTGATTATTTCAGGACTATGTGTGGCTTTTTCCACTGGTGTCCTCTGTGTTCTAGGTTTTGACATCCTCATCCCTTGGGGAGGATTGCACCATTGCTTTTGTCTAGGTTTCCTTCTTGAAGTGGAAGGTGGTGTAGACTGAACCTGTGGCGGCTCTGTTCTGTGAGGTATCACCTTCCTTGATTTCTTGCTGTCGAGATAGAGTTGGCTATTTCTAACCACTCTACTCGTTCTTTCTTCTATAGATGTATCCTCTTTGGCATACCAATCCACTCTCGGGAGCGGTTGGGAGTCAACTGAATCTGCGAAGAATGTGGGGAGAATGACTTCCCCCTCATCATCTGACAGGCCCTCAATGTCTGCTGACATGAAATCAGCAATCTGTGGGAGTCTGAATCTGCTGTAGTTCCTTCTTCGCACTTCATACTCGTCTTTACAATTCACCCAATAATCTTCCATAGAAGACTTATGTGACGAGTGTTGCTCGAGGTGTGCTGCATAGAGTCCTCTGGGATCATAGGATCTTCTATCAATGAGATATTTGAGGTTAAACCTCCTTGTTTCTTGACCCATCATCTTTGCATCCGCCGCGAATCCACATCTATATAGTCCCATTTCAACGGGAAAGTTAACAGCTGTCTTCCTCTTCAAGCGCAAGTGGACATGAACCTCGGACAACTGTCTCAGGAACTCCATGAAGACTACCCTATCCGAAGGGTGTCTTGGTAGCATGGCGGGGTGGCCAATGTAGCCATACACGCGTATGTAGGAGAATGTAGGAAATTGGATAAACCAATCTGCCCAATCCGCCATTGCCTCTCTGGCTGTCTGTGAAATACGCACGTGCATCTCATGGTTAAGCTCACGAACTATGTGCATGGTGAAGTGATCACTTGTCTTCTTGAAGTGTCTTTCCGCTTGAGTAAACTCAAGACGTGTGAAAAACTCGTGAACCTTCTGCACACCTAAGGTTCCCACATTGTTCAATAACCTAAAATCGCCTTGGAAGGCTATTAGGTATACTAGGTAAGAGCACATGTGGAACCTATGAGCTTCCAGATACCCAGTGATTTGTCGGTGGAGTGTGTCACTGATCAAAGTGGCCCAGTCATAGTATTCCCTCCTGCCAATGATTTTAGCGATGACATAGTACATCCATGGCTGGAATTGACGACCATCTTCTTCTCCAGTGACTGTTGAGTAGAGTGATTAACACTGCGTACTCGTCTTTACATTCTCCTCGCCCCAACAACTTAGGCAAGCTTGCCTTTGTCACTTTCAGCCATTTTTCGGCCATTATCCTTTGACATTTGTCCTTAGCTGTCTCAAAAGCTTTCTCACATTCCGTCAATGATATGACTTTGCTGTTAGGATGTGAGGGAATATCAAAACATCTTTCGATATCCTGAGGTTTTAAACTGCAAACAATTCTTCCATCTGCTGCTCTGATTTCTCTGGTGGTAGGGTTGTAATGCTTGATACAAGCGATTACGAGCTCTACGCTTTGTAGTGTGATGGGAATTGATGCGGCTTGCAGCAATCCGGATTCTTCGATATTCTGCAATGTTATTTGATTCATGCCTTCTAACTGCTCCAAATCGACCACTGGATTTACTTGGTGTAGATTTGTGTCAACTGTTTTCAGGTAATCATGGAGTAAGACCGTCTTGGTCTCGTATTGCACCTGGGAGTACTGCATCCTGAAAAACTTGAAGATTGACTGTAAGCTTGACCTAGTTCAGATGATTTTCGGAAACCCTTAAAAATAGCGCCCTGCCGAGAAGTATTTTTCCGGAAAAAATCTGGCACATGGGTTTTGTTCGTGCTTCAATGCTGAACAAACCCAGTTCCTCAGAATTTGGATTCTGAAACTTTTTCGGAAAAACCCCCAAAAATAGGGGCAGCAAGTTTGCTGATTTTGGAAAATTTGTCGAGATGGGTTTCTCTGGAAAATGATGCTGAATCTACCCAGTTGATCAGATCTGATGTAGCCTGTTGCTTTTTCTGTCAGATGCAAGAAAACCTAAGACAAGAAGAGAGGAAAAAGATAGAAGGTGGATTGGAAGTTTTATCTGATCTTCAAAAAAAAACTATCTCTGATCCAATCCTCAAAATGGCAACCCTTTCCTGCTTCAGATCTGCAAATAAAAATGAAGAACGGATGAAAACCTCCTTCAGATCTTCAATGGCGTCCTTGAGAGCTTTGTGGCTGTTTTTATCTTTCAACCTGCAATGAAATAATGAAATGGACGCCATCTCCTTGAATATATATGTTTGAGCTTCAGATCCACAAATTTGGGGACCTAACACAAGCTCAAAAGGTGATTTGAGTTTGATCTGAAGTTAAAAAGGTGATTTCCACCAATCGTGGAGCGTTTTAGCCAACTTTAACTCAAAAAGCTTTTGACTTTAGTCAACAAATGACCTTTGACTTTTTTAGGCGTCCCTTTTCATCTTTTGCAAGTTTTTTAGTATTTTCTCTCCTGAAAACCCCCTGTTTGATCCTGAATCTGGCGTTGTCTGTTGATCCTGAGACGTCACGGACACATTCACTGCGGAGCTGGAATCCATACTGGAAAGAAGTGCCTGGGAGACTGAATGATAAAAAGCTGAGTTAAGGGCTCCAAAAGACTGGGCGCCTTTCCCAAGAAAGGGCGCTTTTGCCAATGCCTTAGTGATTTTTCAGTCTTCGTTCTTCAGCTTATTTGAAATGACCTCTCGTGCCTTGAACTGGATTTCTCGTTGATCGGAGAGTCAGATGTTTTCACATGACGTTTCATCAGGTACTCAGCTCTGTTCTGCTAAGAATGACTGTCTTCGGGAAATCTGGATCTCAAATTAGGGTTCCTTTATCCAAGGGCGCCCCTCCTTGAAAAGGGCGCTTTTGCCTTTTAGCTTGATTATTTTCATCTGACAAGTTGCCTACTTTGATCCAGATTATCCGTTGACTGCTCTGTCAGGTATTGATGCTTGCAGTTGCGTTTCCGAGATTTGCTTGAGCTGAGAAGGTCATCAAAGGAAGCCTTTTGTCATTGGTCAGCATCTGGAAGTCCAAAAGAAAGGGCGCCTTTGCTTTGAAAAGGCTCTTTTTCTTAGAACTTCGTCGTTTACTGTGGTTTCCTGATATTCCTCAACTGCCTCTTTTTGCTTCATCAGCAATTGCTAGTGATCTATTCATCGGATGATCTGGATGTTTGTTTCACTGTTGAGCCAGCAGTCAAACGTCAAGAATGACTGCTTCGGATGATCTTACTGACTTCATTTGACCTTCAAAGATCATGGGCGCCCCTGCTTGAAGAAGGCGCCTTTTCAACATGTGAGCAATCTCCCCTTCGTAACATCTCCAGAGTTAGTCAAATTTTGACCTTTTTCGTTTTCAGGAATCTCCTTCGTCAAACAGCATCTTTTTCGACCTTTTCCGCCATGGTTGTATCGTTGAAGCTTAGCTTTTCAGCGCCTGGTACTGGCCAATCTGCCATTAATGGCTGTGGAGCTCCTAACTTCGTTCCTGAAAAAGAGAAATAGACCCACCAGAGTAAAACGTGTCTTTTGATGATTCTGACTTGACCAATGTGATCGTGAAGCCTTTTAAGCCTATCAAAATCATTTTCGATCATTTCTGGGAAGGTCCTATTTTCGGGGGATTTCCCTGAAAATAGGGGAAAAAACCCTAATTTTCAATTTTTCAGAATTTTGTACATGTGTTCCTTGACAGAAACCCACCAAGATTCTATGATTGGTTTGACCTAAAACAGACCTTTCATGGCATTTTAACAAGATTTAGCTCAATTTACACAGAATGCCAAAAAATTTATTTAAACAAAGTTGTCACACCAGAGATCTCTTTGATTATGTTTGAGTACTAAGTCGCCAATCTCTAATTGATGGGTTTTGATCATTTTATTGTAATTGCGATAGAGCATGTTCTTGTAAACTTGAAAGTGATTCGAGGCATTAAGGCACCTTTCATCAAGTAGCTCTAGTTCATTCAATCGTGCAACGCAATACTTCCAATCTATAAGATGTTGTAAAGATATTCTACGTGAGGGGGACTTAACCTCTATTAACAAAATAGCTTCGGATTCAAAAACTAGGGAGTATGGTGTCACACCAGTGGGTGTACAGATACTAGTGTGATATGCTCATAAGACGGAATGGAGTTGAAGGTGCTAGTCACAACCAACTTCATTGATTGTTTTCTTAAGGAATTTGCGAAGTGTTTCGTTTGAAACCTTAGCTTGGCCGCTACCTTTGGGATAATAAGGGGTGGAAAAGTGATGTTGGATGTGAAATTTCTGGCAAAGGGTGTGGACTTCTTGATTTTTGAATTGTTTACCATTATCTATGATGAAATCCAGCAAAATGCCACAGTGACATATGATACAATGGAGGATGAATTTAGCAATTTGCTTGCTAGTGATGTAGGTAAGTGGAATGGCTTCAACCCATTTTGTCAAATAATCAATGGCAATGATTATAAATTTATGGCCATTGTGAAAAATCCCATGGAGAAGTGATTGGTTGCAGCTCCTACAATAGTGCATGTATCAAATCTATGTGTTGTTGACATTGTAGGCATTTCTCAGCAAACTGATGAGCATCATGTACCATAGTTGGCTGATAGTAACCCATTCTTAACAACTTAGCAAGGGAAAGACTATTGGTGTTTTCACCACAGATACCTTTGTGCACCTCATGTAAAGCAATTTGGGCCTCTTTTGTGTCAAGGCACCTTAGGAGGGTTCCTTCAAAGCTCCTTCAATATAGAGTATCATTAAGGATGGTGAAATGGGATGATCCGAAAATAAAGGATTGATGTTGGGTATTAGTGAGGCTTGGTGGGAGGATATTTTTCATGAAGGTACCTATAAACATCATGGTACCAAGGGGAATTGGAACCAACAAGTTCACACACGAGCTCAGGGTCAAGGACATCATAACCAAGGATCAAAAGTTTCTCAACCAAGAATTCGCATCATTGACTGTTATGTGGCATGTCCATAAGTGACCAATAGTCACCATAGCATTTGTTGCTTTATTGCATAATCGAGACACATCTAAGAGAAATACTGCTTAAAGCTATTCACCATCTTCTTATAAAGGAGAAGCTTGTCATCCTTTGTTTGATATTTCATTGTTTACTGTTTGATGACAAGTTGACAGTATCCAAATACATGTAATTCTTTGATCTTCAATTAGATATCCATTCTAAAACCTATAATCAAAGCTTCATATTTGACAATATTGTTTGTGCAAGGAAAAGCTAACCATTATGCCTTACGAATGCAATCACCTTGTGAAGTTACAAATATGATTCCTGCTCTTGAGCCATGCTGAGTATGTTGTGCTAACAATGCCCACAATGCGACTACTGTAGCTAAGATGTATAGAAAAAGGGGTTTCCCTAGGGTAGGTGGCATGAGGAGAGAGGCTATGCAAGATACTCTTTAAGTCAATGAAAGTCTTGCTTACAATTGTTATCCCATTGAAATGTCACATTCTTGCAAAGAAGGTGAGAGAATGGTTGACATTTGTCTGCAAGATGTGCTATGTGCTATGAAGTGTTTGATCGCTTGGAGCTTTCCTTGGAAGCTGCATAGTTGTTTGATGGTCCTAGAAGGAGCCATTTCTAAGATTTCCTTAACCTTAGTTGGATCAACTTCAATTCCTCTTCATGATACAACAAATCTCAAAAGTTTTCCTGAAGTGATGCCAAAGACACTTTTTAGGAAGGCATACTTGGTATTCAGCTAATCAATCAAAGATACCTTCAAGAACTTGTTTTGACTTTCTCAAAAGGTCATCAACAATCTTACATTATATCATGTAGGAAGTCATGGAATATCACTATCATAGCTCTTTGAAATGTAGCTCCCATACATTTTCATCAATCCAATGAATTTTCCTCAACTCAACCATAAACTAGCTAAATGCATTTGTTGCAAATCAAATATCAAGTTGGGTATTCACCAAATACATGAGGGAAACTATAAACTAATTGTACACATAAGGATTTGCCATATCTAATTTTGAATCTACAATCCACTTGAAATTCAAACCCATTGGAGTAGCTAGGGCTTCCAATTCATCATTTGAAATCTCTTTAGAATCTCTATTCTCTATCTAGGGCTTCCAATTCAAACCCCTTGCACAATGCTATGTCTCACTGCTACCTATAAGGATTAGGTCATCGATGTACAAGACCAAAAATAATAGATCAGATTTATCAACCAGATATAAAAAGTTAGTATCTACAAGGATATTAGCGAAGCCCAACTGCAACAAGTACTCATTAATCAAAGAGCACTAAGAAAGTGGCGCTTGCTTGAGCCCACCAAGGCCTTCTCCAACCTACATACACAAGTCTCTTTCCCATACACCTTAAACTCCCTAGGTTGATTGAGATGCACTTCTTCCTTTATCTGGTCATTCAAAAAAGCTAAAAAGCTATCTTTACATTCATCTAATATAAAGATCAACCAAAATAAGATGCAAGAGACATAAGTATCCTAATAGAAGTGTATCTTATAGTAGAGAAAAGGTCTCATCATGGTCAACTACCTCCCTCTCAAAGAACCCTCGCACAACAAATCGATTTTTGTATTTCTCTATGCTCTCATTTGTTGCATACTTCAACTTGCACAACCACCTAGAATCAATCACCAATTCACTTGTGGGTCTCAAATCTCAACACAATCTTTTCTCAAACATCGTTACGACCAATGGAGTGATACTCGTCTACCATGGCATTGCATCACACCTACTTTGAATTTGCTTCCTCAAAATTGGAAGGCTTCACATCAATGATGGAAGACATCAAGGAAACAGAAATCAAAAACTTCTCCAATGGATGACTCACTTGAAAAGAAGTCTTCAATTTCTTCTACTTGTTCTTATGCCTCTTACAATGTATAAGTAAGCCATCTAGGCTTCATAGTGTAGTCAACGTACAATGTCTATTTTTATGTATTAATTGTTTGTTGGCTTCGGGTAGTTACAAGCATCAGTTGGTCAATGGTTGTATTCCTCTTGGCAATTCTCAGGTCCTTTAAATAGATTGTGTATCATCAAGGAAAGTAGTATGATCTAGTCGGATGGACCTCGATCCTTCATTGACCATCTTTGGTCTTCTTCTACAATAATTTCATGTAGGAGTAAAGATATACTTTACTCTTGTATCTAGTATGCATTATCATCTCTATTATTAGTTCAAGTATTTATTTTTATCAAATAGAGTAGTAAACATTTGGTGTTGTTGCCTTAAAAGAAATCAGGTCAGATTTGAGAGATTCATGCCCTTAGATCCCAATAAAGGTGAGACGAGGCTACAAGGTTGTCATGTCCCCCAAAATTGTAGCATTGGATATAAAGCATCAGAAACAAGATAAACAAAATACATATTAAAACATTAACGATTTAATTATAATTCTCAAAGATAATATTATAATTATAAATATTAAAAATAAAATTGTAATTTCCAAACTATAAATACTAAATATTAAAATCATTATATTAACATGAAATACATAACATAATAAAAGATTGTAACACAATGAAATAGAATAATAATACATATTAACAATTTATATACTTCAATGATTAAAATACAAAATATTGAAATACAAAGGATCAATATCAAAATCATAGGTTTGAAGTTTGCTTTCCCACTTATGTTGTCTATCATTCAAGTCACGCTGATTTAAATACTTCAAACCTATGATTTAAATATTGAAATAATGCCAATGACTTGATTGTACAACCCTTCAATTGTTCCAACAAAAGCCTATTCTCAAGAGCCATTCTCAAGAAGAGTATTCTCAAGAGTTTCAATGTGCAATTAGATGAGGTACCTTGGTTGGTTGATCCGAAGCGTTATTCACATCTTAGCATATGTTGGTTAAACACTCCAAAATCTCTATTCTTTTGGCTTTGTTAGCATTGTTTTATGCCTTTTAAAATATCATAAAAATGATGTGCATTGCCCCTAGACCCCCACTACACTCGTTTGATTTGCCAAGTACACTCCAAGTTCGAGTTCCAAAGTACACTTACACATTTGTTTATAAGTCCTTGTCTACAATATCGTCATCAATTTGGAAAGTCTTCCCTAATGTTACTTGATGTTTACTTGTTGTCTAGAAGACAACTTTTTCTTTTGGGGAGGATGATGTAGTCAATGTACAATGTCTATTATTATGTTTGGATAATATTGGTTATCTGACTATGTATTAGTTGTTTGTTGGCTTCGGCTAGATATAATCGACAATTGGTCGATGATTGTGTCTCCCCTTGGCAACCGTTGAGTCCCTTAAGTAAATTTTGTATCGTCAACACAAGTAGTATGATCTAGTCGGATCGACCTTGATCCTTGGCTAACCATCTTTGGTCTTTGTTTGTAATAATTTTTTATGTTGGAATAAAGATATACTTTACTCATAACTGGTATGCATTGTCATCTCTATTATTAGTTCATGAATTTATTTTATCATATAGAGCAGTAAACACCTAGTTATTCTAGAAGGTAATGAGATATTTTGCTTCTATAATAGAACCTAGTTAAACTATAGTTCCTACCATTGTACTTTGTGGATCAACGCATAAGACAACAATCTCTTCACCCTCAAACACAATAGAAGGCTCTTGAGACTTAGAGGACCAAGCTTCCTCATCAATCTTTGCATCTTGGCTCACACGATTATCTACCATCATGATTAAACATAGATCTTGTAAACCTTGGAAGATGTGCTATATACCACAAACACACTCTTCTTGTTGGATGGTTCAAGCTTTGTACTCTTCTCCTTTGGTGCATGAATGTCAACAAAGCTTCCAAAGACCCAAAAACAAGAAACATTAGGTATCTCACCTTTGAAAGCTTCCATTGGAGTCTTGTCTTTCAGTTGTGACGACCCCTATCAAGAACATAAACAAGACAACTTTATGAACTTACTCCAAGAAACATGGGCATATCTTGGTCATGGCCCATAGCATTTTCTATGAGGACATGTTTTCCTCTCTATAACCCCATTCTAGTGATTGTTGTAAGGTAAAATTAACTCCTCCTTAATCCCTACATCTCTACAATAGGCATCCAAGTCCTTGAAGGTATACTCCCCTTCATTGTCAGACCTCAAAAAACGTCAATCTTTCTACCTATCTGATTTTTCCCAAGAGCTTTGAACTCTTGGAACTTCCCTGTTATGTCCCCAAAATTACCTGACTTAATTTTGGAGGGAAAAACAGTGTTTTTCAAACACTTTTGAAATTCTAGAATAATAATTAAATAATATTAATAATATTAAATAAGAATAACTTTAAATAATAATATAAAATTTAAATTAATAAAAATAATATTTAAATTTTGGTCCACTCCTTTAGGTGGTGATCCTTTGGATAGTATTTTTCTTGTATTGTTTGTCACTTTGAATTGCTATGCATCTCGATGGTTGAAGGAATCAAGCAGATAAGCTGTTGAGATGAAAACCTCCGCATACCTAGCACTAGGTAGGACAGAACCCTTACTTGTGTTGATTTCTTCTGCCATCTCTTGCAACGTCATTTCTAATGCTTACTCCACCATTATTTCAGGACTTCATTAGGAAGACGGACGTTGATCTTGAGGGGAGGCAGCTCATGATTACTGGTTGAGCCCCTAGCTCTAGCCACATGATCATTCTCCAGTCCTCTAGGTGAGCATTCCTTGACCCTGAAATCATTATTCGAGTACCTGGCATACAGGTAACACAACGTCATCACTATCTTAGTCACAGGGATCCGCTGGAGGATACTTGACTACAGGTCCAACGATCACATCAATGAATCACTACTAGTCACTTGCAACTCACTAAATTTATCAGATCTTGGTCTAGCGACGACATCTAACTATTTGGTTTAGCAATTTGGGTATGCTTGGAACTATTGAAGTAATAGCTACGAGTCTGTGATTGGAGTCTACGACAACCTAATCACCTTGTATGTTAGCCTTTGCTACCCGCAGTAATTAATTGCAAATCGGGAATTCATATATCCTCATTATCGGTTCATCATTGCGGGGTACTATCATCTGTTAATATCATTTAGTGTTTTTTAGTCTTCTTGTATTCGATATGTGCCAAGATTCATATTGAGGTTATTAATTTGTGCCAGACATTTATCTTGTATTGCTATTAAAGATTACTCGCCTGTGATCGGGTTTTGAATGCAAATTCGTGGATTATTATTATCATGCATGCTATTGGTGCAAATCCGTGTTCAACAATAATCTGTTAATGTTTATCGTTCCCTATTATTGTTTCTTCACAGTAATTGGCAAATTCTAGAACTTGTGGTTAGCAGATCTTTGTTATTTATCTATATCAGTGCTAGGCGCATTATAGTGGTATTAGAGCCACGATCCTGCTAGCCCGTGTACGATCTGATATATATGAATCGAGCCAAAGAGATCTGAGGGCCATTGAGGGAGAGAGGAAGAAATCTGAAGTATTCCCTCAGAATAGTAACAATGGAATAGGAGGCAAAGGTAAGAAGATGGCAAAACAGAACGATAAGATCAAATCCTTGCTGCAGAAACAAGATCAAGTGAACCAAACACTGTTGCAAATGATGCAGGCCCTCACTACTACAATCACCAACATTAGATCAGGACCTGATAATGCATATCAGGGTAATTCTAAACGATATAGAGGGGGAAATCATAGCAAAACTTCAAATGGATCGACTCATAGACCTTCCCAACCCGCTTTTTTTCCTAGGACAGAGGCACCACATGAAGGAGGAGGACAGAATCAGCCTGATTTTAGCAGTATTCTACAAGATTACATGAAGTTGGACAATGTCATTCGAGTCGAGATTCCCTTTGATCAGTTCAGCAGTGCTAATAAAGGATTTGGAAGTGATGGAAGACAACCTTCGCAATGAGTCAAGAAACTTTCACTCCCAACATTTGATGGTTCATGGAAAGTTACTGTACGTGCATGGATGCAAAAGTTAGATACATACTTCTCTTTCAGCCCTATGACCGAGGATGAAGTTGTCAAGTTTGCCATCCTGCATTTGGAGGGTATAGCCCACGAATGGTGGCACCATGGCATTCTGACACAAGGGTTTGACCTTGTTACTACATACGTTGATTTCACACAAAAGTTTATGGAGAGGTTTGATAGAAGGGATCCAGAGGTGTAATTCCAAGAACTGACAAGGGTGAAGCAACTTGGGACAATGGATGATTATGTTGCAGAATTCCAAAGGCTAGCTGTTATGGTTCCAAATGTTTTAGACAAGAGACTCATGTTCCTTTTCATTGAGGAGCTATCAGAAGCTTTTCGTGGCTTAGTAAGAGCTTTAGAGCCAACATCATTGGAAGAAACCTCGAAGGGCCTTAAACCTTGAGGACTCCACCATGAAGAATAAACCTATGATCAAGAATGCACCTATAGGCCAACCAAAGAAGCCACCTCACGAGATTATTCCTCAACCAATGAAACCACCACCAAGGTCTCACGAGATGGACATGTCTAAGAACGAGCTACGGAGAAAGGGATTGTGCTACCATTGTAGGCAACCTTGCGTACGAGGTCATAGGTGTAGAGGAAAAGGACACATTCACTATACTGAGGTAACCTTTGATGATGATGTTGAAGAGGGGGAGGGTGAATTCGAAGGCTTTACTAATGAGGAGGTGCACATAGAGACACTGGCGAGAGAACATTTAGGAGGCACTCTTGCATCACTTTCAGGAGGACCTAGGTATCATTCTCTCTGCATTAGAGGAGACTTACAAGGACAAAGGGTGACAGTATTAATCGATAGTGGAGCCACCCATAATTTCATCAATGAAGGGCTAGTGGCTAAGATGGGCCTAAGGGCGGAAGATTTCGAAGGATTTAATGTAATAGTCACAAATGGTTACACTATTCCATGTAATCACCAAATTCAACAAATGGAGTTGACCATAGGAGGACACAAGACGCAGGATGATTTCTAAATAGTTGGGATTGGTGAGACAAATGTGGTCTTGGGAGTGCAATGGCTGCACTCGCTTGGGGAGTTCACAACAAACTGTCAAACTCTGTGGTGAAGTTCAAAGCTGAAGGAAAATAGGTCATCCTTCGAGGATTCTCCAAGGCGGGCCCTAAGGACGTTTTGACCAAGGCAACAAAGAAGATGAGGGCAAGAGCAGAGACATTCAAGGATCTGGATCTGAAGTCGATTGAGGGCAAGCGACATTCGAGTGGGGAGGACTATCATGTCCCCACAATTACCTAACATAATTTTGGAGGGAAAACCAAACAGTGTTTTTTAAACCCTTTTGAAATTTTAAAATAATAATTAAATAATAATAATAATTTTAAATAATAATATAAAATTTAAATTATTAAAAATAATGAGGTGGTGGGCCTAGCTCGATTGGCTAAAGCATCCTGTTGCAGGCAAGAGGTCATGAAGTTTAGTCTCCCCACTGTCCCCGTGGTACTGAAGGGCGTGTCGTGCCAGGGTCATCGGTCACGTGAAAAAAGTTTACAAGGCGCACTACAGTTTATAGGGGGACGGATACCCAACCAATTCTTGCAATCTTAAAAAAAAAAATTATTAAAAATAATATTTAAATTTTGACCGACTCCTTCTGGCAGTGATCCTTTGGACAGTATTTATCTTGGTTTGTTTGAATTGCTATGCATCTCGATGGTTGAAGGAATCAAGCAAATAGGGTGCTGAGACAGAAACCTTCACACACCTGGCACTGGGTAGGATGAAAACGTTACCCATGTTGATTTCTTTTTCCATCTCTTGCAACGTCATTTCTAATCCTTGCTCCACTATTATTTCAGGACTTCATCAAGAAGACGGATGTTGGTCTTGAGGCGAGGCGACTCACAATTAGTGGTTGAGCCCCTAGCTCTGGCCACACGATCATTCTCCAATCCTCTGGGCGAGCATTCCCTGACCCCACGGTCATTATTCGAGCACTTGGCATATGAGTAACATAGCACCATCACTATCTTAGTCGCAGGGAGCCACTAGAGGATACTCAACTGCAGGTCCAACGATCACATCAGCGAATCACTACTAGTCACTCGCAACTCACTAAATTCATCAGATCTTGGTCTAGTGACGGCATCTGACTATTTGGTTTAGTGATTTGGATATGCTTGGAACTGTCGAAGTAATAACTACGGGTCTGTGATTGGAGCCTATGATAGCGTGATCACCTTGTATGTTAGTCTTTGCTATCCACAATAATTAATTGCAGATCTGGGATTCATATATCCTTATTATTGGTTCATCATTGCGGGGTGCTATCATTTATTAATATCATTTAGTGTTTTTTAGTCTTCTTGTATTTGATCTGTGCCAAGATCCGTATTGAGGTTGTTAATCTGTGTGAGACATTTATCTTATATTGCTATTAAAGATTACTCACCTATGATCAGGTTCTGAATGCAAATTCGTGGATTATTATTATCACACATGTTGTTGGTGCAGATCTATGTTACTGTTTATTGTTCCATGTTATTGTTTCTTCACAGTAATTGGCAAATTCCAGAACTTATGGTTAGTAGATCTCTATTATTTATCTATATCAATGCTGGGTGCATTACATTCCCAAACACCTCATTTTGGTCTTTATAAAGTAAACTAGGTTATCCTCAAGGAATCATAAATAAATTTAACATAGCAAATGTCACATGCCAATGAAGTTGTCGACATAAGTGCACACATATCTAAACAAATCAAATCAAGTATCTTCTTGATCTATGATCACTACTAGAGAAAGTTGTATTGGCATGCTTGCTAAGTGACCAACCCTTGCACACTCATGCCTTTTGTATCTTTAAGTCTAGCAATCATAGCACCATGTCCTTCAAAAAAGTCAATGCTCCATAGTGCAAGTGACCAAGTCTCTTGTGATGTTAGTCATTGCCATGCACTAGGGCTCAATGTTTGATTGGATCAGCAAGCAACATATAAAGGCCACCCTCTAGCCACATATCAACAAAGATCCTAGTTGTAATGACTTGTTGATAATTAACCTCAACCACACCCATAAGATCTACAATGGCTTGCTCTAAAAGCAAGTTTTAGTTAAATCAAGAACATTTAAGACATCATGAAGTTCAAGATTGTCATCTAAAGGCATGCAAAAGGAACAAATCATGTCCATGTAACTGGATATGTGGCATCATCACCAAGCTCCACCTCTACGCCTACATTTTTCTTCTTAAGCATGTTGAAATTCTTCTTATTGAAAATCTAGTGCCTCAATGCTCCACTATTCACATACCACCCCACACCAAAAATGGTGTTTGTAGAAAGCAAGACACCATGGAGAAGGTTGTCTCAAGCCTAGATGAAAGCTCTTCATTGTTGAAGCTTATGCATTCCATGTAAACTACTTTTGCTACTACTTGCCCTTCCCCTTCTATTCATGACACTATGAAGCATAGTGGCAATTATGGCATTTGATACACTTAATATGGCTCAAATCTTTCTTGCCCTAATGAGAAGAACCACAATCCTCCTCTTTCTGACCCTTCTCAAGTCCTTTCTTACCACCTTTCCTCATTTTCCTAATGAAGGCTAGATTCTACCTCTCTTCCAATCTATCGCAGTAATCTCCAATCCAATCTATTGGATGAAATCATCCCAAAGCTTCTCAATAGTGGGAAGCTTCTCACGAGCACAAACACCCAAAACAAATAGATCCTAGAATGGATAGAACCCATTTCAATTTAAGGGCACCAACTCATCATCCTCCACCTTAACCCCTATAGCAACAAGTTGATCTAGAAGCTCAATGGTCTGCATAAGGTGGCTAGCCATTGTGTCTGCATCACTCATGTATGTGGCATTGAACTTATTCTTTAGTAACATCTTGCACAAATTGTTCATGCTCTAATACAAAGGGGTCAAGGCATCATACATCTCCTTCAATGTCGTCTTCTTTGTGTTGTGAGGGATCAAATACTGCTTCACTAAATCTAGGTTGATTCACTTCGCCCTAGCCAACTTTTTGTCATGTTCAACCAATTGAACAAGATCAATAGGAGATGCAACCTTTGTCTCCACGAAAATCCAAAAGATCAACCTCCAATAGAATTTGCAATCTGCACCTCCAAGGTGTAAATTTCGAAGCACCCTCTCAACAATCACACAATATGAGGTCAAGAGAAAAAATACTACTAGGTCCAAGAGCATGCTAAAACCAAACAGATCAACCAAGAATAACTACGACCAGCAACCTATCACAAGTGCATAGGCATCCCACCCTACAACCTCTCAAAAGTTTGAATCACTTCAATCACTGAAGCAAGGGCATCACATCCACTAAATTTCTCCAATAACTCTCTCATAGGTAGCAACACATTCCATACACAGATCTAGAAGACTTCAAATTGTCATCATCTAATAACATGTTAAATTTTCAAACCATGGTAAGCAGATTATACACTGAGAAAACTAACCCCAACTGCAAAATATCTTAAAACAAAAAACTCAAACCAAAACAGCAGATCTGAGTACTCTAATCTAGAAACACGCACTACAGAAAATATGAACAGAAAATATTCACAAATCTGATACCTCAATACTACATGAATCTTCTATTAAAAATGAAAAGTATTACATTGCAATAGCTCAACACTCAAATATGCTCTCTCTATTTGTTTCAGTGGTGTGCCCTAGGTTGCTTTTATAGAACATGAGAACTCTAGGATTTACAATGAAAAATCCCCATCTCAGTGGACTGCCTAGGCTAGGAGAAAACTAGAGCAGAAAAGCACCTTGTTCTAAAATGAAAACAGCAACTTCTCATAGAATTTAGAATTCAATCTAAATATAAGAAAAGCAAGCATTGTCATGCTAAAAGATAAACAAAATGCACCTGCTCAAAAATAATAAAGAAAAAAAGAAAACAAACTGATTGCTGCCATGAAATGAGTGTGCCCTGCTGAAGGACAATGGCAGCCAACCAATATGCACATAAAACTAACGAATAATGCATAGTCTATATTTGTAAACATAAGATATAGCATAAGATAAATGACTGTTTAGAAATCACATAGGGAAGCACATTAAGTAATTACAAATTTATGAGGTTAATCATTAAAAATGGGAGAGAGAAAACAAATCCTTACTTTTGTTGGGTCTTGCAAATCTTTGAAAGCCTGATTCAATCTTGTGAAAACTTGGTGTGCTTCAGGATGGGAGCACTCATCTGGATGTACAAGAAAAGATAGCTTCCAATACCTATCACATGAGAAAAACATTTCAACAATGCAGTTCTTGTAATAAAATATCACCTTCTGTAAAATGGCACACAATAAATATAAGGAAAAATCAATAGTTAATGATAAGACAAGTATCCATCACATTTAATTCATGCAAGGAATCAGATCAGACTACAGAATATGCATTAAAATTCATCCCCCAGGCCTATAATGTTCATGATCAGTATTAATTCATGCCAACCCATTTGGTTTAGCCAAATTAAGATGGTAGCCCAGAACCTATTCATCCCATTCAATATAAATACATAATAGATATTAAAAAGAGTTGTTTCTCAAGAAAAGAGAGCTCAGTCACATAACCACATTCATCAGTGAGCAGAAGAGGTATTTTTATGTCAATAATCAACTGTAGACACAGAATGTGCATATTAAAAATCATTCCCCAGGCGTCAGTATTAATACATGCATCAAATCATGTAGTTTGGTCACATTGAAAAGCTATCCCACCATGCATGCATGCCACTCAATATGAATACTTCCAATAGATGTTCAAAATGGTTATCACTTGTGAAAAATGATCTGTCAGAACCTCTAATTAACAGCCAGCAGAAGAGGCTTTTCTGTGTCAATGAATGACTCTTAACAAGAAATCAGACCATCCCACTGGATATGTATGTTAAAATTCATCCCCAAAGGCTTTAAGGACTATGATCAGTATATATATGTCTGTTGGAGAGAATGAGCCAAACCCAAACCATAATAAGGAGCTTACAGAAAAAGCCTTGGTCACAAAGGGGACTGGTAGCTTAATGTAGAGCAACCAAGCATGTACATGGGAGGTCCTAGGTTCAATTCCTAGATGGTCCATGGATAATAACACAGTATCAAAGCCAGACTTGAAGCAATGAGCACCAAAGTGCGACTCAAGTGGGGATGTCAAAAACAATGAGCCACACAACCATAATAAAGAACCTACCAAGTTCAGCTGGTCCATGGGAAATAACAATATCAAATCATTAAGTTATGACTACCACCAATAAATTCAACTCAATTTGAGTATCCTAATTAATATTGAAAAAGGTTATTTTTCAAGTAAAAAATGCTTTGTCAGATCCCCTACTTCATTAGTTAGCAGAAGACGCTACTTCTGTGTCAACAAACTCCAAACGACTCGCACTTTTCTAGACTTTACACTTGAATATTGCCTTAAATGATTGGCAGTGTCTATTTAAGATGATGAAACATGGAGCAGGAGTGTTGACTGCCAACCATACCAACATCATCCTTCCCATATCATGGAAGTGTAATGTTTCCACTGAGTTCCAAACTCCTTGTACCCATCACAGCTTGTAACCTTCAACAATGTCTCTAGATTGTTTGCTGCCTCCAACTTGTGACTCTACAGCCTGCTTACAATGAAGCAAAAAGGTTTGCTGAAGAAGGGACAAAGCATAATTTGCAACTTCCTAGCTTAACCTTTGATCAACTAATGTGTCCTAAGCAAAAAAGCTAGACTGAATTTTTTTTTTAAATTGACATTTATAATTTCTCATATGACTCCCAGCATGCCTTGAGGCCCGTGTATTGGTTATATGAGAAAGAAGAATAAAATATTTTAGCTATGTTCCACCAAGATTCTCAGTGTTGATGTTATTTGAGCAGCGTCTGTAGCATTCTTCCAGCGATCTCCTTTGTTCTGATAAATTAAATTAGTAGCCTTTGTCTATTTAATTTATTGAGTGTTCAAGAGGCACGATTTTTGAAGAGTCGTCATTATTTGTTAAAGCCGTCATATGTTATGAAGAGACATCATTAACTACCTTTAACAAAGAGTCACGTATGAATGAAGAGATACAATTTGTAATTGGAGGCCGACCTTGAAGAGACACGATCTTATGGAGGAGGCGCAATTTTTGATACAAGGCCGACATGCTTTTGGAAAGACACGTCTCTTCCTTTCGTGGTGTATATATATTCAATGAAACATTGTTGTTCGGAATTAAGTTCAATTCATTCGTTACACTTCAGTATCTTTCTTTGGCGCGAATTCTGTACACATTCTTGGTGCAAATTCTATACAAGGCAGATCGAGTTCAAGAGAAGTTCAATATCATTTCTGCTGAGATTATCTTCATCAGATTGTCTTTTATATTGTATCACTTTGATGTGCATAATTGGTCTCTATTGTAAAGGAGATTCATGTCATGTCCCCATTTTTGGCGAGCATCAGAGATCGTGAGTTTGGCCTATCAGGAGACCCTCGTAGGCTGACAGAGTGGTTAGAGGGTCGTTTGGGAGCTTGGCTCAGCATCAGATTGGCAGTTTGATCAATTGGCTTTCGTTTGGGCTCGATCGGAGACCTTTCTGCAGAAGTGCTATTTTTAGCAGTTCCTGGCAGGCAATGTGGGACCACTGCTATTTTTAGCAGTATGGCTTTGGCGGCATCCGGAATCACTTCTGAGTTCGTCAGCATCAGACGGATCAGTAATCGGATGATTTACGAGGAAGATATTAATATTTAATTATATTGATTAAATATTAATTAATTAATGATTATATTATAAAGTTATAATTTTTAATTATAACTTAAGTGATTGCCTTGAGGGGGTGCGCCATCATTAAGGGGGCCAGTTTGACATTTAATTTATGATTTAAATATTTGACGGAGAACTATGGAGAAATAAAAGAATTTAAAAGTCAAATATTAATAAAACCCTATCTTTAAGGAAATCGCACTTTTCAGCATAAGAGTGCATTTGCCTTGAAAGTTGAGCCATTATGATATTTCAGGAATTGAAAATTGATCAGGCTTTGCCAGAGAACGGAGACCTTAGGGTTTCATCTCGAAATTCTTTGGAGAACGAGCCATCTCCATCGAAACAGTTCAGAGGGTGTGAAATAACACCTGATCTACTGCCAGTCGTGGGATTTCTTCATCCAGGAGGAATTACAGAGCATCACAGTTGATTCAAACACCAGAGGTTTATCATTCACAGAGCTTCAGCATCAATTTATATACAGAAGACCTTCCATTGTTCAAGGCGCCCAGTATATTGTCATTCTGTAGAATATAGGGGAGGAGCCGTACAAATCATTTAGTTCCTGCTGCAGCCGTACTTTGTACAGCAGGGCCGTACCTTAGCTAAGCTATATCTTTGCAGTTGAAACACATCTCATTCAGATGTAGAATTTCCAGAGGACTTGCAAGTTGCAGGCGCCTAATATTCAGAGACCAGAAGATCACAGCTGAGGCCGTACATTACAATCATTGGCTGCAGGGTGAAAGCCGTACCAGGCACATTACAGCCGTACCATCCCTTTTTTGGGCGTATTCTTCAAGGAGATCCAACGCCTATATCTTGGTCTTCTATTATTAGCAGTGGAGGCGCATATCTATTAAACATCTAGAGTCTAGAGGAAAGCCGTATTTAATTAATTTACTTGCTGCTGTATTTCCTGGCCGTACCAGTCTGTACAGGGCCGTACTGTACCAGAAAGGACAACTTTTCCCTTCAAGAGCAAATCACTTGCTTTTTTGCAGTCTAACTTCACAGGGGAAGGCGCCTGGCATCTAGGAAGCTTTATACCTCATCTGGCGAGAGAAGAGCTGGCATCTGAAGGCCGTACGAATTTGATTTCATCTCAAAGGTGGCAAAAACCAGGTTCTTTAGAATATTGAAAATCTATTGTTTTAATTTGCATGCAACTGGATATTATATGTATTCATCTCAGAAGAATAATTTATGATCCAGATTCAGTATCTGTATTAGGGTTTGAGATTTACGAAGTGAAATCATCTTTTCAAAGCATTTATTTCATGTTTCAAGATTAAAACGTACCATTTCATTTATTGTTCAAAACCCTAGAAAACGTCAGAAAACCTAAATCTTCAGTAAAACAAACAAAACAGTCAGATACAGAGGAAACGGGGAAACTGGGGTTTCTACAGTGGTATCAGAGCTAAATCCTGCCATCCTGAGGGTTTAGCCGTCTTCTGCAGCCGGAACAGTTAGGTCTTACCAGGTATTATTCATTCAGGCAAGCTCTGGTTGACAGGCAACAGGGTTCGATCTGGCAGCCGGGAAACATGGCTGACAAAACTGACAGGAATTACAGGACTGATAGAACAGTTAATCTTAGAACAGAGACTCCTTACAATAACAGAGGTCAGAACCGTGCAGAGGTCTTGCATGCACTCAGAGAACTTAGTGCAGGTCAACGGCGGTCAAATGGTGTATTACAGCAGGTGGCAGTTGCACTTCAGAGACTGGATACTCCGAGGAGATCGTCATCACATCGTGACGATGACAGGAGTGTTACAGATTCACAGAGAGCTCCTAGGTCAGTGTCACGGACAGCAGATAGGCCTACTAGGCCCACTTTCACGAGACAGGAGCCCGATGAGGTTGTAACAGGTGAAAGGCATGAGGGTTTGTTCGCCGGTACATTTAGGACAGCGAACAACGAGTGGCAGTTAGTATCACCTGAGAGTAGCGGAAGGATCTCTATTGACAGAACACCACAAAACACAGAAAGCGAAGTGATTGGCATGTTCAGGGAATATAGCATTCTACCTCAGAAGATTAAAGAAAAACTTCCTTTCATAAGTTATGTGGATGTGCACCCGAGTCTTGGCCATAAGACGGAGTTTGAAAAACAGAGATACCTCACTACAGCTCGTGAGTTGTTTACACCTGGAAAGGACAGAGAATCTACACATAAGGATAATACCACTTTTCGTCAGAATGATTTGATATCTTCAGTTTCCTATCAAGAGGGAAGAAATTTATATGATGAATTTGATCGAAGTGCTGATTTGGTTCGTGAACACACTAGCACGGCTATGAGTAATGATCTACCTACATCGTCTTTGCAGGAGGAGACTCAAGAAGTTTCTACGATGGAGGCTACTTCTGATTTTTATAACAGCGATGGTGAGATTTTGCATGAGCATGATATAACAGCTGTTTCAGAGGTGCAAAGTAACCCTATTGAGTCGTCACGTGAAGAGACTCCAGAGTTGGGTACTACAGATGCAGTTGGTATTGAGAATTTGTGTTATGACGAGTCTGATTTTTCGGATCAGACCTCTGAAAACCAGCTAGAGGATTCATATGTTGATATGGAATCCCAGGATCATGCGTTGGATGAGCATGCAGTTACTTGGGCAGTAGAAGCGTGTGAAGATACTGTCAGACCAGCAACTTCTACCGTACCAGTTGAGCCATCCTTCGAGGTACAGAGCAGCAGTGCCTTAGATGTTGAGGTGTGCGTGGTTGAGAGCACACACGATGCTGCAGATCATGAGGTGAGCGATGACGGATCAGCGTCATATCATAGTGCATATGGTGAACCGGAAATCTTGTATGGGGGTCGTAAGTTTCAGAATCCTCATCATTTGGTTGGGCAACTACATGTGGATGACACTATGATTGCTACCGCCCTTGAGCATTTCGACGTTGCTCGTCAGATGTTGACTACCTACAATTGGAGTCCTTCTTCGATAGATGAGCACAGTGATAGTGGTTTGTCCCTTGCAGTGATACATGCACTCCGAGAAGCAATTGGAACGATGAGGCAATATTACCTCAGATTACTAGCAGACAGGGATTTCCTTCTCGAGTGGGATTGCATTTGTTATGATGCATGGAAGGGAAAAGAGGAGCGGATCGATGAGCTCACTCATGAGCGTGAGGTGACTATGGATTCATTGCAGAGCACCCAGTTGGCCCTTCGTGAGTCACAGTTACAGATTGAGAGGCTTACCGTGGCGTTGAGTTTGGCACAATCTTCACCACCTTCGGATGTAGTTCAGTCTTGCTTGGCAGCGGTTGGTGAGGAGTATACACCCATGGTTCATAGCAGTGAGGGAGATGTTGAGGATGAGGTTACATCCCTCACGGTCACAGGAGCAGTTGATACAGGTAGTATGAGTGCACTCGATGAGAGTTGCAGTGAGCCTTGCGTTGCACCAGGTTCTTTTGAGATTAGTTCCGCGATAGGTGATGCAGGGCAGATCGTTGATAGTTCCTGTGACATGGTTGTTGATTCACTCGAGAGTTGTGTGACAACCCTCGATACTTGTCCATCTTCACAACAGATATTCAGAGTCTCATCCAGTTGGGAGATTGGTACTTGTGATGATTTATTTCCTTCTTCTGGAAGCAAATCAATCTTTTCATTTGATACAGTTGACTATGGTCGGCAGCTGGTTGAGCCTAGTCAGGAGTACAACTCAGTTTATTATTCCAGCGATTCAGAGATGGATGATTCCGATCAGGATGGAGTGATTGTGCAGTTTGTGAATAATCCATTGTTTGAATTTGATGGTGGTTCGATTTATGATAACCCACTCTTTGAGTTGGACGCTGATCGTACTCTTGACGTTAGTTCTGAGTTGGGTGACGATCATAGTGTTTGGGATTGTTCCAGGGCATCGCAATTCCAAACCAGACTCACAGAGGAGTTCAATGAGGTGTACACGGTGAGGAGTGCTTACAGTTTTGTCTTTGATCCACCTGTACATGATTCGATGCACCGTTCTCGTACATAGGGTGATTCTCTTGGTGCAGTCGAGAGGAGTAATTCATTACGGTGTGCAGTGTTACCATCTTCACAAGATGGGATTAGCGGATGCAGGTACTTGACCCAGCAGTTTGTGGGGTATTACTTGCAGGGGCCGCAGTCAATCATCTATCATGCCGATATGTGTTTGACAGGGCTTGATAATTCTATGTCGCAGACTTTTCATATGAGTACATGGTTTCAGGGCGACTATGGTGTTAGTTGGCATGATGGCTTGGACAGTTATCACATCCATGAAGTTTTAGCAGAGGACAGGGAGAGATTCAGGATAGTAGATGCTCCTAGAAGTTTTTATCTCTGCATGAGGGATGGATGTGGATTCATATTGTATTGGGATCCCGGTGGCGACAGCTTTGACACAGAGTATGGGGTGGGTCCCATTGAGTTACTTCACTATTCTCAGCATGGTGAAGTTGGAGGAAGTAGAGCGCAGTGGCAGCCTGAGGAGGACCGTCATGACAGACTTTTACGCTGGGTTTGGGATCCAGGTATTGATCGCGCAGATGAGTTTTTGATGATGCTACAAGAGACAGTTCGTGATGTGTGGGACATTTCACAGTTTTCCTTTTGGGCCTTCCGAGGATTGGAGTTTGTTTGCAGTGGAGATTGCTTGGGGTCAAGCAATTTTAGGGAGGGCGGACTGTCATGTCCCCATTTTTGGCGAGCATCAGAGATCGTGAGTTTGGCCTATCAGGAGACCCTCGTAGGCTGACAGAGTGGTTAGAGGGTCGTTTGGGAGCTTGGCTCAGCATCAGATTGGTAGTTTGATCAATTGGCTTTCGTTTGGGCTCGATCGGAGACCTTTCTGCAAAAGTGCTATTTTTAGCAGTTCCTGGCAGGCAGTGTGGGACCACTGCTATTTTTAGCAGTATGGCTTTGGCGGCATCCGGAATCACTTCTGAGTTCGTCAGCATCAGACGGATCGGTAATCAGATGATTTACGAGGAAGATATTAATATTTAATTATATTGATTAAATATTAATTAATTAATGATTATATTATAAAGTTATAATTTTTAATTATAACTTAAGTGATTGCCTTGAGGGGGTGCGCCATCATTAAGGGGGCCAGTTTGACATTTAATTTATGATTTAAATATTTGACGGAGAACTATGGAGAAATAAAAGAATTTAAAAGTCAAATATTAATAAAACCCTATCTTTAAGGAAATCGCACTTTTCAGCATAAGAGTGCATTTGCCTTGAAAGTTGAGCCATTATGATATTTCAGGAATTGAAAATTGATCAGGCTTTGCCAGAGAACGGAGACCTTAGGGTTTCATCTCGAAATTCTTTGGAGAACAAGCCATCTCCATCGAAACAGTTCAGAGGGTGTGAAATAACACCTGATCTACTGCCAGTCGTGGGATTTCTTCATCCAGGAGGAATTACAGAGCATCACAGTTGATTCAAACACCAGAGGTTTATCATTCACAGAGCTTCAGCATCAATTTATATACAGAAGACCTTCCATTGTTCAAGGCGCCCAGTATATTGTCATTCTGTAGAATATAGGGGAGGAGCCGTACAAATCATTTAGTTCCTGCTGCAGCCGTACTTTGTACAGCAGGGCCGTACCTTAGCTAAGCTATATCTTTGCAGTTGAAACACATCTCATTCAGATGTAGAATTTCCAGAGGACTTGCAAGTTGCAGGCGCCTAATATTCAGAGACCAGAAGATCACAGCTGAGGCCGTACATTACAATCATTGGCTGCTGGGTGAAAGCCGTACCAGGCACATAACAGCCGTACCATCCCTTTTTAGGGCGTATTCTTCAAGGAGATCCAACGCCTATATCTTGGTCTTCTATTATTAGCAGTGGAGGCGCATATCTATTAAACATCTAGAGTCCAGAGGAAAGCCGTATTTAATTAATTTACTTGCTGCTGTATTTCCTGGCCGTACCAGTCTGTACAGGGCCGTACTGTACCAGAAAGGACAACTTTTCCCTTCAAGAGCAAATCACTTGCCTTTTTGCAGTCTAACTTCACAGGGGAAGGCGCCTGGCATCTAGGAAGCTTTATACCTCATCTGGCGAGAGAAGAGCTGGCATCTGAAGGCCGTACGAATTTGATTTCATCTCAAAGGTGGCAAAAACTAGGTTCTTTAGAATATTGAAAATCTATTGTTTTAATTTGCATGCAAACTGGATATTATATGTATTCATCTCAGAAGAATAATTTATGATCCAGATTCGGTATTTGTATTAGGGTTTGAGATTTACGAAGTGAAATCATCTTTTCAAAGCATTTATTTCATGTTTCAAGATTAAAACGTACCATTTCATTTATTGTTCAAAACCCTAGAAAACGTCAGAAAACCTAAATCTTCAGTAAAACAAACAAAACAGTCAGATACAGAGGAAACGGGGAAACTAGGGTTTCTACAATTCATTTATTGTTCAATAAATAAGAGATATATGTTGCTGGGTTTTTCTCCCTCAAGAGGAGGGTTTTCCCAGGGTATCTGCTGTGTTATTCTGTCTGATTTTGAATTAATTTTCTGTGCACTCATCTGATCACTAAAATTCAACATGGTATCAGAGCGGGTGTGAAGAAGATCGTGATTAGATTCGTGCTTTCACAGCATTACTCTATTCTTTGTTGAAAGGTTCTTGTCTATCTTTACATCATTCAAGATGGTGAACGGATTGAAGATCGAGGATAGACTCGATGGAGCTTCAAACTACAACTCATGGAGATTCTAAATCATGCTTACATTGGAGGAGAATGATTTGGTTGAAATTGCGGAGACCAAGGTTCCCGAACCTGAAGAGGAAGAAGAGAAGCTGCAATGGAGGAAGAAAGACATCAAAGCAAAAAAGTTGCTAGTTGACTCCGTTAAAGACCACATCGTCCCTATTGTTTCTAAGTTGAAGACTGCGAGGGAGATGTTCAAAACTTTGGAAGAAATGTATGAAATCAACAACACCAGCTGGGCTCTTCCGCTGAAGCAACAACTTCATCATGTGAAGATGACGAAAGGAGAGACCGTGATCGCCTACTTCATGAGGATTGAAGAATTGAGGGATCAGCTCTCCACAATTGGCCATATGGTTGAACATAAAGATTTGAAATTGCTTGCACTCAACGGCTTGCCATTATCTTGGGAGTTCTATATTCAAGGAATTATGTAATGTCCCCTTCTCAAACCTGATCTTTCCAGTGACCGTTGGCCTTTTCTTTGGGAACCCGAAGGCTAGTCGGAAGATAAATTAGGGTTTCCTATTTTTGAGGAGGTCTTTGCTCTGAGATGATGGATTCAATTGTGGATCCTTTCTGGGTTTTCAGAGAGCTTCGCAGTGGTATGATCATCTCGGCATTCAGAGCACTTTTTGGAATTTACTATTTTTAGTAAATTCTATTTTTGGCAGCTTTCCAGCTGAGTTCAGCTCGGTTGACTTCCTGCTTCAGTTTGGTCAGATGTTTTGCTCAGTATTGGCTTCAGGGCACTTTCAGAAGGATAAGCTAAGCCATTTAATTAAAAAGTCACGTTTAAAATTATATTTTAACGTTGACCCCTTGGCTTAGATTTAATGACTTAATGTTGTTTTAAAAAGGTGGGTTTTTGAGGGTGGCGCCCTCATTAAGAGATTATTTTAATTATTCCCAAAGTCAAAGCAATGTTATGAAGGGCGTAATTATTAAAGTATGATATTCATTTAAAATATTATATCTTAAGCCTTGAAGAGAAAGTACGCCCATCCTTGAGGAGATTGGATTTTGACCTAAAAGCGGATTTTAGGGTTTGTGAAGTCAACTGGAGAATTATAAAAAGGAGTCTCGGAGCATCATTTACCATCTTTTGTCTATGCTAATGTTATGTTGCCGAAATGGTTGCGGGAATTCTTTGAGGAATGAATGCCTCCTAGTCTGGGCTCGACTTCATGCTTGAGAGATAGCATCTAGTGGAGAATTTAGTATGCTTATGAGTGATTCATTAGTGAGGTTTGCATTGTTGTTGAAGTTGATAATTGCAGTACGATTTACTTATATAGCGTTGTTTCTTGCATATTAGAAGTTCTGGCTTTTTGCATTATTTGCTACAGCAGATCCATATTTTATCTCATAAATCAAAAAAAAGACAAAAAACTCTTTGTGGGTATTTCATAATTCATTCTAGCTGGTCATGGCGCCCATGTATGCCAATTTGTAGATTTTTCTGAGAAGATTCTGATTTTTAAAAGAGAAGTCGCCCCTTTCAGCTGGGCCGCACCATTCATTTGCATTGGGATCTGTGCATTTCTTGTAATCTGCCTTTTAAGTCTGTTTCATGCTCTTAACTTGAGCGCCTCTAGTCTATTAGTGGTTTGCAATTCATATCCGGCAATTTGAATGAGTAAAGAGTGAGTTGCGAGTTTTTCAAGAGATCTATATGCTGCTGGTATGTGATGAAAAATACAGGACTGTCAAACAGATTGGAGTAATCCGCATCTTCATCCTTGGACGGGTGTGAAAAGTTCTCCAAGTCTTCGCGGTGGTATCATTGGAAATTGTTCAAGTGGAAAAGAGGTTGGATTTGTTGGTATTCTTCATTTTTAGCTTTACTTATCAGCAAAGCATTCTTTAATATTGTTGTAAAACTGTGATATGCTGATTCACATTGTTAGTAAGATATCTTTACTTATATTGTAAGCTGGCAGTAGTACTGACAGCCATTTAGATTCTTGCTTTATCAATTGTAATGCTCGTCTTACTTTCAGCAGTTGATGTTGTTTTAATTAACCTCCGCCCTATGGTAGCTACTATCCCAGTCTGGGTTAGAAAGCACATTCTGGGTGTTGAGTATTCCCAGCTTTCCGCTTTGTCTTTTCAAGCATTGTCATTGTAATCACTCCGTCATATGGTCGCCCCTCACTCCGCATTGGATTGGGTAGCACATACTTGACGTTGAGTTCCCTTTCAAGCATTTAGAGTAGAAGACCCTCTGACCAATGCTCGCCATCATCGGCGCCATACTGGTTAGAGTTGTTTCAGTACGTTTGGGTTTATCTTCTAACCTTAACGGGTGCTTTGTTTGTAATTTGAAATTTGTAAAAACAAAAAATTTGGCTTGGAATACTTCAGTGGTATCAGAGCCAAGATCCTGCCATCCTGTGCTCAACAGAGTTCACTTGACATATGAGTGACAGAGGTATCAGACACTACATACAGAGAGAGATGACTACAGAGAAGACTCTACTTGAGTTAATGCATGATTTGTATACGCTATTGAAGGATCCTGAGTTAAGGTGTGGAATCAGAAAAATTTATGCTAAGTCTGAGAAGTCAGATTTGATTGGGGTTTCTAAAGAATGCCAGTTCAAGAGGAAATGTGAACACGAGGCTGACATACTCTACAGAGATTATTAGAGCATGACAAATGAGTTTAAGAACGGTGTTTCTTTTGATGCCTTTTTGGATTGGGTGGTGATTTATCACCCTGGAAAGCGGGCTATGGTCAACTACATCAAGAAAATGATTAAGGAGGAAACAGAACATACAATGGTTGCAGGAGCAAGGAAGGAAGAAGAAGTGTCTGTTTGTGGTTTGCAGCCCACAAATGAACATGTCGAAGAGAAAAATCAGTCAACTAATATTGAAGAAGGCACAAGCAAGGTGCACATGTCACCTCAGAATGATCGTAAGCTTGATATAGAAACCTTGACAGTTGAGGAATGTGTGGGAGAGCTTCATAATACTTCCCTAGATTTGCATGTGACAGCAAGTGATGATGTTGGTGATGAGTCTAAGGAGTTCATGCAAGATCATACTGAAGATTTGATGAGGAAGGATTTTCCTCGTGTTGCTGTCTTAACTTCCCAAGAAGTCTCACATGAAAAAATCAGCAACATACTCTCTCATGAGGGTTCCATAGAAGATAATGAAGATGAAGTTTTTCAAACAACAAACATTGAAGATTCTTCACTTCATTTCGGGGGTGACATTGTTGGTCTTGGGATTGATCAGCAAACTGAGCCATTGGAGAGAAACTTTTTTGATGATTTCAGCTTAAGTGAATTAGGACTTGACTTATTCAAAGAGTCATCACTACAAGGGGAGCATGATAAGTTTTTTCCAGTTGATCATCTTAATCAGCCCACTAGCATTTGGGATCCGGGTGTGTTGGCATCAAGTTATGTTAAAGAACCTGTGTGGGATAAGTTTCCCTTTGATCCTGATGAAGAACAAGAACCAGGTTGCACAGTAGACTATGAGGTGGCCCTTGGAGGAGAAGTTGTCTTTGAAGAAGAAGATTGTTCCACAAAATTCCATAATGATCTCTTTGGAGTGGTTGCAGCCACTAAAGAGGAATTTGTGGTTACAAAAACTGTCCGAACAGCGGACAAATATGATTCCTTGAGCAGGTTGGATGCTGGTCTAATGTTTGATCAAGGAGGCAGTGATGAAGAAGAAGAGCTAGAAGACCATATGGCTCTTGAAGATGGAGAGTTTGAGAGTGTTACTAAACACAAATCAGATTTATCAATGCACGAAGCTGATTGCAAGCAATGGGATGAAGAATTTGTGGAGTATGATGCTTGTTATGATGATGAGCATTCTCTGCTAGTTGGTGGTGAAGTACAAGAATGTTGGAGTAGCAAAGAGGGCAGCAAAGGCAAGGAACGAAGTTCTGATTTTCAGTTGCAGCCCATCAGCAGTTCACCGTCTTTGCATGTTCATGAGTGGGAAGATCAATGCAAGGTATCTTTTGGAAAAGAAGTACAAGCGCTATCCCTATTTGATCGCACACACATTTTGGTTGATGATCTCTATTGGAAGGCTCAGTCTGAAGAGAGACGAAGTGGAGTTAAGGATGAAGTTGCTCTTCCTAACTTGCAACTTATCAGAGGCTCTTTGGAGACATTGAAATCAGCATACATACACTTGATTGAAGATCAAGATCGTGCCGATGAATCTGCAAAGAAGGCCTTCATGGTTTTCGAAGAAAGGGAGAATATGGTTGATGAGCTCACCTTGGAGCTTAAATCAACAAAGGACAATTTGAAAGAAACCCAGCTGGCTCTAAGAAAGGTTGAAGACCAGTTCGCAGATTTCAAACTTTTCAAGGAGCAAGAGGATGCACGAAGAGTTGGAGAAATCAAGCAAGTAATTGATGAGATTGATAGTCTTCGAGAGGAGTTTGATCTTGTAGGTTTCACAAGAAAATCAAAGGTTGCATGTGCAGATTTGGAGCAGCAAGATGAAAGGGATGACTTTCAAGTTTATGACAATCCTCTTTTTCAAGAAGGTGATGAGAACAGTTATGATAATCCTCTCTATGAAGTAGAGGATGAAATGGAGAATGAAACTGATTCTGGTTTCCAGTGCTTGGATGCTTCGATATCACTCCATGAGGATGTGCCTCGTATGTTGAGTAGTAATAGATGCATAAGTGGCTTTGAGGATGAAGGTTCTACATGGGAGGAATGGGACAAAGGTGAACTAGACTTTGGTAGTTGCACTCTTGACAATCCATCCCTTGGGAGGAATGATGTTTGGATTCATATTGATCAGTTTTGGGAGCGGAAATTGAAGCCACTCTATGTTTCATACTCCCTTAATGTGGAAGCTTTCATGGTTAAGCTTCAAGGATTTACTAGATGGGGCATCAGTTTCGTGAGAAGGCACTTGGTTCTCACTAGCACTTGGGAATGTGTAGAGATTTCTTTGCAGGGTGTTGAAAATCACTTTCAGTTGGGTATCCATGCTTGGGATTCTCAACTTGGGTTGTCAGAGTTTATTACTTATGGAAAAGATTCTTGGAGGGATAAGGAACAAATTTCCAGACTTGTTGATGTTGTTCCCTTCATTTCCAGCTACTTGATGGTTCCGTTTGTTCTTCAACAAATGGATTGGAGAGAAATTTTGAATATGGGTTGGAAAGATCAACGATCGGTAGTTCTTGGAAGTGACTTTCAGCTTAGACAAGGGCTGATTTTGAGACACGAGCTTGCTGGTTTGAGGCAGACCAGCCACCTTACATGTTGCGTTTCTCGCATTCAGGAGAGTTGGTTCATCACTCCTGATCAAAGAGGTGGTAGTTCTCTCATGGAGATGAATCTAGGGTTTTTCCAACCACCTTGGAGGTGTCACCTTGCAGCTCGATGGTCATCTCACATGCTCACGTTTGGGATCTTGAGTGGTGTTGTTGTTTTCCTTTGGGTAGGACTCAAAAATCAGATTGCACTACGCTGATCCTAGCCTTGATCAGCAGCAATTATTTGTTCCTTCACACTTTTCCTACGCTCCAAATTCATCTTATGATGGTTGATGATGTAAACTTTGACAGTTTACTCTCAGGATTGATTCATGACAGCAGTAGCTCACATGCTTTGGTTCACCATTCGGAGACTCATGGGGTTGGAACTATGATTGTTTTCTGTAGTCTTCATGGTTGTGCCAGTATAATTCAGCTGAGGAATGGTAGCTTTATGTGGAGAGATGAGTATGAGTTTGTTGAGCTCTTGCAAAGGATTGCTTCCCTCCTTGCAAGAAGATTTGTAGAGGTCACACTTGCAGTCATGGTCCCGTTTGTTACCATGTGGAGGTATGGGGAGGAGTTTGATTTTGATTTGAGTAGTCTATCTCTCCTATTGCTTAGAATGGTGATTGACAGTAGTATGGTTGATACTGTTAATTCGGGGGATCGGGGACATGAGATGTTGCATGATTTTGATTTCCCTCCTTTAAGATCTTTCAGTTTGAGTATCATAGATGGTAACACTTTGGAGTTACAAGGGGAGTCAGGGCAGCATTGGCATGATATTTTCATTCATGTGATCAGAGTGGTGCAGCATTGGCATGGTGGGTTTTTCCTGAGACGCATTTGGGAACTAGGGATCATACTTGTTGCGTATGGATTAGTCTCCAAATTACTGGAGTTGTGGTGGTATTGCTTGAGGACAAGCAATTTTGGGAAGGGCGGATTGTAATGTCCCCTTCTCAAACCTGATCTTTCCAGTGACCGTTGGCCTTTTCTTTGGGAACCCGAAGGCTAGTCGGAAGATAAATTAGGGTTTCCTATTTTTGAGGTCTTTGCTCTAAGATGATGGATTCAATTGCGGATCCTTTCTGGGTTTTCAGAGAGCTTCGCATGGTATGATCATCTCGGCATTCAGAGCACTTTTTGGAATTTACTATTTTTAGTAAATTCTATTTTTGGCAGCTTTCCAGTTGAGTTCAGCTCGGTTGACTTCCTGCTTCAGTTTGGTCAGATGTTTTGCTCAGTATTGGCTTCAGGGCACTTTCAGAAGGATAAGCTAAGCCATTTAATTAAAAAGTCACGTTTAAATATTATATTTTAACGTTGACCCCTTGGCTTAGATTTAATGACTTAATGTTGTTTTAAAAAGGTGGGTTTTTGAGGGTGGCGCCCTCATTAAGAGATTATTTTAATTATTCCCAAAGTCAAAGCAATGTTATGAAGGGCGTAATTATTAAAGTATGATATTCATTTAAAATATTATATCTTAAGCCTTGAAGAGAAAGTACGCCCATCCTTGAGGAGATTGGATTTTGACCTAAAAGCGGATTTTAGGGTTTGTGAAGTCAACTGGAGAATTATAAAAAGGAGTCTCGGAGCATCATTTACGATCTTTTGTCTATGCTAATGTTATGCTGCCGAAATGGTTGCGGGAATTCTTCGAGGAATGAATGCCTCCTAGTCTGGGCTCGACTTCATGCTTGAGAGATAGCATCTAGTGGAGAATTTAGTATGCTTATGAGTGATTCATTAGTGAGGTTTGCATTGTTGTTGAAGTTGATAATTGTAGTAGGATTTACTTATATAGCGTTGTTTCTTGCATATTAGAAGTTCTGGCTTTTTGCATTATTTGCTACAGCAGATCCATATTTTATCTCATAAATCAAAAAAAAGACAAAAAACTCTTTGTGGGTATTTCATAATTCATTCTAGCTGGTCATGGCGCCCATGTATGCCAATTTGTAGATTTTTCTGAGAAGATTCTGATTTTTAAAAGAGAAGTCGCCCCTTTCAGCTGGGCCGCACCATTCATTTGCATTGGGATCTGTGCATTTCTTGTAATCTGCCTTTTAAGTCTGTTTCATGCTCTTAACTTGAGCGCCTCTAGTCTATTAGTGGTTTGCAATTCATATCCGGCAATTTGAATGAGTAAAAAGAGTGAGTTCGAGTTTTTCAAAGAGATCTATATTGCTGGTATGTGATGAAAAAACGGGACTGTCAAACAGATTGGAGTAATCGGTCATCTTCATCCTTGGGCGGGTGTGAAAAGTTCTCCAAGTCTTAGCAATGGTATCATTGGAAATTGTTCAAGTGGAAAAGAGGTTGGATTTGTTGGTATTCTTCATTTTTAGCTTTACTTATCAGCAAAGCATTCTTTAATATTGTTGTAAAACTGTGATATGCTGATTCACATTGTTAGTAAGATATCTTTACTTATATTGTAAGCTGGCAGTAGTACTGACAGCCATTTAGATTCTTGCTTTATCAATTGTAATGCTCGTCTTACTTACAGCAGTTGATGTTGTTTTAATTAACCTCCGCCCTATGGTAGCTACTATCCCAGTCTGGGTTAGAAAGCACATTCTGGGTGTTGAGTATTCCCAGCTTTCCGCTTTGTCTTTTCAAGCATTGTCATTGTAATCACTCCGTCATATGGTCGCCCCTCACTCCGCATTGGATTGGGTAGCACATACTTGACGTTGAGTTCCCTTTCAAGCATTTAGAGTAGAAGACCCTCTAACCAATGCTCGCCATCATCGGCGCCATACTGGTTAGAGTTGTTTCAGTACGTTTGGGTTTATCTTCTAACCTTAACGGGTGCTTTGTTTGTAATTTGAAATTTGTAAAAACAAAAAATTTGGCTCGGAATACTTCAAATTAGTGCGAGGTCTAAACTCCCGAAGTTTCATCATTTGAGGGCCGATTGCATCCAAGAGCAATCAAGGTTGGTGGCTAGAGGTGTTGGCCCAAGTTCTTCTAATCAAGAAATCCATGTTCTTGCAGCCCAAGCTTCGAAGAAGAAAGGAAAAGGTGGAAAGAAGGGTCACTTCAAGAGGAATCGTGATAAAGGAAATGATGATGCTCCCCCTTCCAAGAAGAAGCGAGACTTGTCTAAAATTCAATGCTTTAGGTGAGACAAGTTTGGTCATTTTGCCAAACATTGCCCTGACAGACCTAAGCATCAAGCCTCCGTTGCAGATGTAGAGAATGTTTCTCCACAGAAGGATGAATATCTGTTTTGCTCAGCCTTGTCAAGCAATGTTGCCACCGACACCAACACGTGGTTGATTGACAGTGGTCCTTCTCGTCACATCACCGGGTTCAAGGAGCACTTATCAAGCTTGGTGAAGAAAGACTCTTTGGAACAAGTTATCATTGGAGATGATGCTAGCTACACCGTGAAAGGGATTGGGACCTCTACTCTCCATTTGGATTCAGGTATCACACTTCAGTTGAGCAATGTTCTTTATGTTCCAGGGATCAAGCGCAATCTCATCTCTATTTCAGCCCTAGAAGATAAAGGATATCAAATTGCCTTCTCAAAAGGCAAAGTTCTTGTATGGATGGAGAACTCTAGCTTCAAGGATGCTCAAGTTATTGGAGTTAGACATGAAAGTCTTTACAGGGTTTGCACTCGTCCTCTACAAGCCTTGGTTCATGATACTTCTTCTCTATGTGAGCTTTGGCATCGAAGATTGGCGCATCTACACTTTCGTGCCTTGCCTATTATGGAGAAGATGGTGACAGGTCTACCTAAGTTCGACAAGGAGCATAAAGGCACTTGCAAGGGGTGCGCTCAAGGTAAGAATGTAAAAGCCACCTTTCATAGTAGTGAAAATAGATCTAAGAGTATTTTAGATCTCATCCATTCAGATTTATGTGGTCCTATGTCTGTTCCGTCTTCGAGCGGATTTTTGTATTATGTACTGTTTATTGATGATCACTCTAGGAAGACTTGGATTTATTTCTTGAGGTCTAAAGAGTCTGAGGAAGTATTAGCTAGATTTAAGGAGTTCAAAGCCTTAGTAGAAAATCTTTCTGGGAAAAGAATTAAGGTCCTTAGATCTGACAATGGTGGAGAATACACCTCTGGTAGTTTTCTAGACTTTTGTATTAATGCAGGGATTAAGAGGGAATTCTGTGTTCCCTATAATCCTCAACAGAATGGTGTTGCAGAAAGGAAGAACAGGACAATCATGGAAGCAGCAAAGGCCATGATTCATGATCAAGATTTGCAGACTTTCTTATGGGCAGAAGCCTCCAGGACAGTTGTATAAGTACAGAACAGAAGTCCTCACAAGCTCTTGGAGAATATAACTCCGGAAGAAGCCTTCACAGGGAAAAAGCCTGAAGTCAGTCACTTAAGAATCTTTGGATGTCCTGTTTATATCCATGTTCTGAAGGAGAAGAGAACTAAGTTGGAGCCTTTTAGCAAGAAGGGCATCCTTGTGGGCTACAGCGAGACATCTAAAGCCTACAGAATTTACATTCCAGGAGTAAAATTGATCGAGATCAATAGGGATGTTACTTTTGAGGAAGACATTGCATTTAGGAGATCCAAGGGCACTCACATGGAGTTCAATAACGAAGAGTCTCCTCAGGATATGGAAGTTGACCATACTCCTGAGCTTCAGAGGGAGACTGTTGAACCAAAAGAAGATGCTGATCCTATTGAACCCTTGGAGCCTACTGATGGGCCTACTGACATTGTCATTGGAAGAAAGAGACCTCTATGGGCTAGGCGTACTATGCAAGAGGCAGAAAGCTTTGCAACTCCTAAAGGCACATTCAGAGAAAGTAAAAGGCCTCATAAGTTCTTCAATTATGTTGCCTTGATGAGTCAGATTATTGATTCAGAGCCTTCATGTGTTGAAGAAGCATCCAGTCATCAGGTTTGGAGAGATGCAATGGCAGAGGAGTATCAATCAATTCTGAAGAATGATGTTTGGGACATTGTTCCTAGACCTAAGAGAAAATCAATGGTATCTTCGAAATGGCTCTTCAAAATCAAGCATGCTGCAGATGGGAGCATTGAGAAGTATAAGGCAAGATTTGTGGCTCGAGGGTTTTCTCAGAAAGAGGGCGTTGATTACGAAGAAACATTTGCTTCTGTTGCTCGTTACACTTCTGTTAAAACTATCATTGCCATTGCAGCATCGAGAGGATGGAAGATTCATCAGATGGACATGAAGATAGCTTTTCTCAATGGCGTAATTGAGGAAGAAGTTTACATCGAGCAACCTGATGGTTTTGAAGTTCATGGGAAGGAGTCACATGTGTGTAAGCTGAAGAAGGCCTTGTATGGTCTTAAGTAGGCTCCTCGTGCTTGGTACGAAAGGATTGATCGATACCTATCTAGTTTGGGCTTCTTGAAGAATGATGCTGATTCAAATCTCTACTTCAAGGTAATCAATGGTGATGCATTAATATTGGTTTTATATGTTGATGATTTGATCCTTACTGGAGAAGATCACCTGATTCTCGAGTGCAAGAAGGAGTTGACTTCAGAATTTGGGATGAAGGACCTTGGGCTCATGCATTACTTCCTTGGTTTAGAAGTCTGGCAAAACCAGATGAGATGATTCTAAGTCAAGGAAAGTACACCATTGATATACTTAAGAGATTTGGCATGATGGATTGCAAACCCATGTCTACACCTATGGAGACCAACCTACATAAGTTGAAGGAGGCTGCAACTAATTCAGACTTGGTGGATCCTACATTGTACAGACAGTTGATTGGGTCTCTGATGTATCTGGTTAACACTAGACCTGATATTTGCTATGCAGTGAGTGCACTTAGCTAGTTTATGTGTGATCCGAGACAGATACATCTTGTTGCAGCTAAACATATCCTGAGATACTTGCGTGGCACAGTTGGATATGGGTTGAGGTTACTTCAGATGCATTTGGAGTTACATGGTTTTACAGTCGATTGGTGGGTGTGTCACGATCGAAAGAGCACCTGGTTTTTTGCCAGTTTGGGTTCGCTGATTTCGGTGCAGCAGGAAGCCAGTCATTAGCATTGAGTACAGCAGAGGCCGAATATATTGCATCTTGTATGGCAACTCGAGAAGCGGTGTGGCTTCGTAAGCTCGCAGGATTGTTTGGACAATCAATGGAGCCTACTATCATTCATTGTGATAATCGAGTTGCGTGAAGCTTTCTGTCAATCCTATGTTTCATGACAGAACAAAGCATGTTGAGATCAAGTACCACTACATCAGAGATATGGTACTGCGAAAGGCTGTACAGTTGAGGTACATCAGCATTGATGAGCAAACGGCAGATATTCTTACCAAGCCTCTCTCCAGGATAAAGTTTGTTTACTTTCAAGATAAGCTTGGTATGGTGGAGAATCCAGTCTTAATTGAGAAAGAGTCTCAGTATCAGTGAGCCTTTCTTTGAGTCCTTCTCTGCGAGAGAAGTTCAAGGTGAAATTCCTTGTTTTTTATATTTATCTTTTACCATAGTATGGTTGTAGCCATTATGGTAGATATCGTGTTGAGGAGATATCCAATATCACGTTGAGGTGATATTTATCTTTTACCATAGTATGGTTGTAGCCATTATGGTAGATATTGTGTTGAGGCGATATCCAATATACATTGAGGTGATATTTATCTTTTACCATAGATTGGTTGTAGCCATTATGGTTGATATCGTGTTGAGGCGATATCTAATATCACGATGAGGTGATATTCTTCTTTTCACATCTAGTTGTAGCCAATGTGATGGACATCACGTTGAGGTGATATGTCTTGTGCAGCTGGAAGTATACTCCTTAGCTGAGAGGGAGTGTTGATGTTATTTGAGCAACGTCTGTAGCATTCTTCCAGCGATCTCCTTTGTTCTGATAAATTAAATTAGTAGCCTTTGTCTATTTAATTTATTGAGTGTTCAAGAGGCACGATTTTTGAAGAGTCATCATTATTTGTCAAAGCCGTCATATGTTATGAAGAGACATCAATAACTACCTTTAGCAAAGAGTCACGTATGAATGATGAGATACAATTTGTTATTGGAGGCCAACCTTGAAGAGACACGATCTTATGGAGGAGGCGCGATTTTTTATACAAGGCCGACATGCTTTTGGAAAGACATGTCTCTTCCTTTCGTGGTGTATATATATTCAATGAAACATTGTTGTTTGGAATTAAGTTCAATTCATTCGTTACACTTCAGTATATCTTTCTTTGGCGCGAATTCTATACACATTCTTGGTGCGAATTCTATACAAGGCAGATCGAGTTCAAGAGAAGTTCAATATCATTTCTGCTGAGATTATCTTCATCAGATTGTCTTTTATATTGTATCAGTTTGATGCACATGATTGGTCTCTATTGTAAAGGAGATTCATTTATTGTTCAATAAATAAGAGATATATTGTTGCTGGGTTTTTCTCCCTCAAGAGGAGGGTTTTCCTAGGGTATCTGCTGTGTTATTGTGTCTAATTTTGAATTAATTTTCTGTGCACTCATCTGATCACTAAAATTCAACATTCGGATGGGGGCAAGGGGTGCATTACAAGGACAGATTTTTTGGAGGCCATTTGAGGTTATGGCAAAGGACGACAAAGAGGGCAGCTATTGAAAAAATAGGGAAATTTCAAATATTCATATGATAACATTGATAAGGCATTCATCATATACATTGTAGATCCTTATTAGATAACATTTACAACAAAATGCCCAAGCGCTGCAAGTTCCCACTACAAAATGAAAAAAACATTGAAAATATGCTACTACCCTTGAACTTGCAAAGAACTTGTGCAATCAATGAGCTTATCTCCCTCGTCTTAGAATTGTACTGGTTAACACAAGCAACAAGAAGTTCCTGACTTTGTATTGAGATCATAAAGGAGGCTGCCTCAATAAGACTGAAATTTTTTCCACTATATGCTGCAAACCTGTAATTTTGTGACTGCAAAAACATATCAAAACTGCCGTTTTGAGTGATAAAAAACCACCTTCTTGGGACTAAAATACCACCTTGAGGGGTACAAATGGAGCTTGAAATCCTAGGTATTTTTTACCCTGAATTTAGCTTTAAAAGCTTGTTACTTGTCCAACTGAAAGTCTGAAAACTGCTTTCAAATCTTGCAAAGTCAATCCTAACAGCATGCAATTAACTTCAGAATCTGTTGTTTTGCAGACCGAAATCTCTCATTTAGGGCTGAGAATGGTGTAGGGGGCCACAAAAGAACAATAAAAAAAATTAATCCATTTTGGACCTCTTTTTTAAAATTCAGTGTAACAAGGGGGTGACTTGATGTCCCTTATGTCCTTGGGACAGTCAGGGGATGTCATTGACATCCCCAACTGTCTCCGGGATGGCTGGCCCACATTTTCAAGATGTTTCTGGAATGTCAAAGCAAAAAAAAGTTGATAAGGGTCAGCAGGAGGACGTTTCCAAGGCATCCCCAACTCTTCTAAACATCCCCAATACAAGGACATGTCAAACAAGCCGGGGACATGTCACAGAAGAGCATAGCATTTTAGTGATTGAAAATGTAAGCTAATAGACATTGTATTTGAAATCTTTCATTGCAGTTTTGTAAAAATATCCAACTATTTCAGATGAGTTGCTTGACTTCCATCATAAAAACGAAACATATTAGAATTTGGTCAAGATGACATAGGCTCCAGAATTCCAAAATGGCTTCTCGCTTTTGGTTAAGACATCAATTGACCCCACTATGAAAAATAATAAAATAAAGGCACAATAAAAGATAATCAAATAAAGAAAAGAATCAGTCTCACTTGATTGGCATAAATTTCTTCAGGCTCAAATCTTATCCCATAGCATTCCTAATATAGCAATTGTTGAATTTATCATCAATCTAATACTGATGTTGAAATCTTTGTTTCATATCTTGTATTGGGCCCTTTGACGTGGTAAATGAACTTGTCATCAACATCCTGAATGCAGCTTTTAGGATGGATGACAGTGCCACCTTATGTTTTTGGTCTCAAAATTTAGTCTTCATCAGCTCATGGAAATTTGGGGGCACCCTTCCTCACAGTTATTTGGGCATCTCCTCGGCTAAAATGCTTTAGGGCTTTTCTCTTTCCTTTTCAATCTAATTTTACACTTCAAACATAGTTACTTATAATTTCAGCTATTTAATTTTAAGGTTCCTTCACACTATGCCTTCTATTGTAGCATGCTGTACTTTTTAATTCGCTTGACCTATTTTGGTTGTTTGTACCATAGTTGCAAGACTCGCCAAAAACTCGGCGAGTTTTTAAAAACTCGCGAGTTTTTTGGCCTAGCGATTTTTCCAGGCAATTGTACGCCTGGAAAACTTGCCATACATTTTAGAAAAACTCGCCATACTTTTGGCGAGTTTTTCTAAAATGTACGGCGAGTTTTTAAAAAAAACCCGCGCGACCAATGAGACGCCCAGGCAGCCGCTAAAAAGTGATTTCAAGTTTTTTTTTTCATTCATTCTCATTCCACACTCAACAAAAAACATCTCCAAGGCATTGTGCACTCATTTGCAGCAATTTTACATCCAAAAGACAAGATTTGAAGGGCATTTACATCGAATTTAGAAGACAAATCTGATTTCCAGGTAGGGTTTCTCATTTTTTTTATTCTTTCTTTTTTTAAAAAAATTTCTTTATTCTTGTTGGTTCTATATTTAAAAATCATCTAAATGTAGTGTGAAAATGATTTAAATGCATTTAGATTCATGAAAACAAGATTTAGATTCATGAAAACAAGATTTTTTTATGAATTTTTCTCATTTTTTTACATATTTTGCTGATTTTTTCATTTTTATTAAATTTTCTTAAAACCCTAGTTTTCTTTTTGGTTTTGAATCCTCTTTTTTGTTGAATAACATGCTTGCAATCTTTTAGATTAGCTTAATTTTTTACTAGTTTGAAGTAATTTTCAGATTTTTACATTTTTTCACATTTTTTTGAAACCCTACTTATTATTTTTTTTTTAAATCCAATTTTTTTGTTATAAAAATGTTTAGAATCTAGTGATAGATTTTTAGTAATTTAAACTTAAAGTAATCTCATTTGATTTAATCTAATTTAGCTTGTTTTTAAATTTTCTATCAAAAACTAACAAGTTGTGCTTTGACTTTCACTTTGTGTAGGTTAATAATTAATTAATAATGGCTTCTAAACCTGCTTCTGCCTCAGGCTCTGTCCCATCCATGCCTACAGGATTTGTAGGCAAACGTCCTCCAAGAGCTAGAGATCCTGCCTGGAAGTATGCTTATCTAGGACCCATACCTGGCAGAGTATATTGCATTCAATGTGAAAAAGTATATCGTGGAGGCATCAATCGCCTCAAGTACCACCTTGCAGGCATCCCTCAACGTGATGCTAAGGAATGTCCTAAAACCACAGAAGAAATAAAAAGACATATGAATGCCATACTTTCAGCTGCAGAAGAAAAAAAAGTGCAAAGAGAGAAGGCAAGAGCAGCAATGCAAGCAGCCATTGCCTCTTCTCAAGGTGCTCCAATTGAGTCAGATGATGATTATGATGTTACTCAGGAGATAGTGGGTTCTCTTCATGGCCCACGTGTGCGAAGGTCAAGGCAATCCGTTAACACCTCGACCTCCATCCCTTCATCTTCCTCTAGTAGAGCACCAGGGGTAGGGGCAACTGCAGGACCTACACGGTTGGATAGTTATTTTGTGCCTAGAAACACACCTGGTGCACAACCTTCCTTAGAGGCGACTGGATGGAATAGGGAGGTGCATGAGCAAGCAGACATTGCTTGTGCAGATTTTTGGTATTTTAACAATATCCCTTTCAATGTGGCGAGTTCTCCTTACTGGCAGAATTTGGTCTCCGCATTGACAGTTGCAGGAAAAGGCTACAAGGCGCCTTCTCGCATGGACTTGAGTGGGAGGTTAGTTTATGTTCTTTAATTTATGTTTTTTAAGTTTAATTTATAATTTTATGATGAATTTAAGCTATTTTTTTTGTTTACAAATTAAAATTGTGTACTTAATTTCACTTTGTACTTGTAGGTTGCTTGCTAATGCAACTGAAAGGGCAAGGGCAGCAGTAGAGGAGCAAAAAGAAAAATGGCAAAAATATGGCTGCTCTATTCTTTCTGATGGGTGGACGGATGGAAAAAACCGTACCATCATTAATTTCTTGGTTGCATGCAAAGAAGAGGTGGTGTTCTTAAAATCAATTGATGCCTCCCACATTGTAAAAAGTGCAGAAAATTTGGCTAAGATGTTGGAGGAAGTTTGCATGGAGGTGGGGATTGCAAATGTTGTGCAAATCATAACTAATAATGCAGCAGCATATGTGGTAGCAGGAAGACTCCTCGAAGATAGACACCCCTCAATTTTTTGGACACCATGTGCAGCCCATGTCCTTGACCTTCTTTTGGAGGACATAGGAAAACTAGATTGGGTCACACCAGTTGTAGAGGACGCGAGGAGGGTCACTAAATATATCTACAATCACCCTTGGGTTCTTTGCTTGATGAGGGAGCACACCCATGGGAAAGAATTGGTGAGGCCAGGTGTCACAAGGTTTGCAACGATTTTCTTAACGTTGCAAAGCATTCTTAGTTCTTTGACTTCTTTAAAACAAATGTTTGTGAGTCAACCTTGGATGGACTCAACCTATTCGAAGAAGCCTGAAGGAGATAAGGTGTCAAAAATTGTGTTTGATACCCAATTTGCACAAAGGGCAGCAGAGATTGTGAAGGTAACTTCAATTTCAAAACTTTGAATTTGAATTCAAATTGAATAAATTTTTTAATGTCTTTCATTGTAAATTTGAAACTCTAATCTTTTTGCATTTTTATATTGTAATTTGTAGGTGTCAGAGCCCTTGGTTAGAGTGCTCCGCTTGGTGGATGGGGATAAAATCCCAATGGGATATCTTTATGAGGCCATGGATAGGGCCAAGGAGGCTATAAAAAATTATTATAAAGGGGACAGCCTCAAATTTGATCCCATTTGGGAGATTATTGACAGGAGGTGGAACCATCAACTCCACCAACCCCTCCATGCAGCAGGGTACTTCTTGAACCCTCATTTCTTCCATTCAAGCACCTACTCAGATCCTACTGGAGAGGTTATGGAGGGCCTCATGAAGTGCATTCAAAGGATGTCACCTGACCTTGATGCGGGAGACCTCATTGTTAATGAAATCCAAAGTTATAGAGAAAAAAGGGGTGCACTCTTCTCTTTAGAGCTAGCAAAGAGAGCAATACACAATCAGCCACCAGGTATAAAATTTGAAATTTACAAGTTACAAATATTGATAATTTGATAAAATATGTTTTCAACTTTTGAGTTTTGACTTTCCTTTCTAAGTTTCTAAGTTCTCTTGTAACTCTTAATTTGTTTTGTGTAGATGTTTGGTGGTCAAATTGGGGTGGAAATACCCCACATCTCCAACAATTTGCCCTCTGTGTCTTATCACAGCCTTGTAGTTCGTCCAATTGTGAGCGTAATTGGAGTTTGTTTGAGGCCATCCATACAAAGAAAAGGAACAAACTAGCTCAAAAATGCCTGAATGACCTTGTATATGTGCAATATAATCTTCGGTTGCGCACAAAACAAGTTAAAGAAATATCAGATGATCCAATTGATTTGGATGAGATAGATCCATACAATGATTGGACAGGGCAAGATGATCGACCTTCATTGTTTTCCGAGGATGAGATCTATGACTTTGAGCTACAGGCAATGGAGGGGGGTGGATTTGCATTCTCATTGGATGACATTGAGGATGACCCTGAGGAGGAGTCACTGGCAGTGCCAGAGCCACCAGCAGTAGCCTCTAGACCCAGGATGGAGGTTGAGCAGCCACAACAGATGCCTACGACTACACCCTCTCCCATAGTGAGAAGTACTAGACATGGGAAGAGGAAGATGTGAATTTGTAAAAGCTGAAATATATTAATGTTGTATTTACTTTCAGTTTTACAAAAACTATTTGCTATTTTCATTTTGTTTTAGACTATCAGTATCAGCGGATTGAGCATTCCACATGGGGATGCGATTTTGTATCTAATTTTCTTTCAAATCAATCAAATATAACTAGATTCAGCTTGTTTCTTCTATTTGCTCATTTTATTGACTCATTGGATGCATCTTATCTTTGAATTTTGCAAAAAAAATGTGTTTTTAATGAAGTTTAAGCAATTTTTTAAGTTGCCGAGATTTTTGCCGAGTTTTTTCCGTACTTTTGCCGAGTTTTTTCCGTACCGTATTTTTCAGGCTCGGCGAGTTTTTACAATTGGCGAGTTTTTCAACTATGGTTTGTACTGTGTAGACATTAATATCATTTCATTTGTGTAGAGTTTAGTTCTATTCAGTTCATTTGAATTATTTTCTACATAAGCACACCAACATTACATAAAGAATTTCCTCTGCATATTGCCAACCAAAATTAGGCAAAGCATTTTGTCCAGCAATGCCAAATACTATGTAAGAAATCAATTAGATGGAGAGGACCAAGATTCAAAAGAAATGTAAGATACTAAAGTAAACAGAAAGTTGTGCCTCAAATGTAAAAAGATTGATTTTATTTATTTTCTTGCACCTCCAATCTTGTTTTTGACAGGTTAATAGCCAACAAAACACATAGGAAATACTAAGATCCTAAATTTGTACCTTAATTGGCTACACTATCTTTCGTGGCTTGCTGTTGTCTAGCCCAAAATTTATAATGTGTGCATGATCTCTATGGTATTGGCTACACCTAAGTTCATAATGCAAGCTGATGAGAGCCATTCATGTTCCATTTAATGCCATATTTTAGCTTCTTTCATATTCCTTCATACTCATTTTCATATCTCATTTCCATACCATTTTACCACCTTTATGCTGCATATGATTAAAATTATACAAATAATATTTATAAAGTTTTTAGATAAAATAAGATAAAACAATTATTGGATTGTATTTACTAACAAGCATTTTCATTTAGCCTTGGTTGCAACATATCGACAAAGATGGAACATTCTTCATGTCAATTGCCAACACTATAGTTTCAAATCATAAATAATTTTTGCTTCATTTATTCTACATAATAAAATAACCGGTTGATTTATCAATAATGATATTCAATTACAAAGATAAAACAACTTATCTATTTGGAGGTGTTGCTATACCCGCCTGCCCCTATATTCATGCATAGTTACAAATTATAAGTTTTAAAACTCACATTGAAAGGGAGGCGTGAAAATAGATATTAATTTGTTAGCCACCTCATTCCTTATATAAAGAATGGCAGAATCGTGAAGCAATGATGCTCATTAAAATTTCAATTAAAGATGATCAGCTGCCTCAGATTCTGATTGGTAAATCAGCAAAGGAGATCTAGGATCATCTTAAGGGTCTTCATGAGACTTCCGAGAAGAGTTGTGCATTCTTCCTGAAGAACATGTTGTTTTCTATCATGATGGATGAGAAGACAACTTTGCAGGCGCACCTGAACAAGATCTAGGAGATCCAAGATCAGCTGGAGGCTATTGGTTGGAAAATGGAGGAAGACATGGTCGTGATCACTCTGAAAATTCAACCTAAGTCTTATGAACATTTCATTGAGAGTCTCAACATTACGTATACTAATGTTGATCTAAAGTTTTCGGAGCTTTGTACTATCCTCTTGCAGTAGGATCGCTGGAAACAATAGTTTGGTAGTAGTGCCTCATCTTCCTCTACAGAGTAAGCCTTTGCAACTAAAACATAGCCTAAAAACAAAGGGAAAGGTCAGCCTTCATAGCAAAAAGGCTCAAGTCAACCTTCGAGCAGCCCTAAGAAAAAGAACATTCAATGTAATTATTGCCACAAATATGGTCACATGAAGAAGGATTGTCATCTGCATTTGGCTTCTGAATAGAAGAAGCGGGGAGGATCTCAGCAGAAAGCGAATGTTGTCGAGCACACTGAGCAAAAGGAATGTGCCTTTTACACTCTTATGGCTGAAAGGCCTATAGATCATGTGAAATCCTCTATTTGGTACATTGATTCAGGTGTTTTGCGACACTTCACACATCGGCATGACTGGTTCACAGACTTCTCTC